>JAGTTH010004106.1:0-21673 GCA_022606485.1 Agraylea sexmaculata | reverse complement strand
TGTATATATTATTGTAATATTAACTGATATTTACACAAAATAATATATGAAATCTACACTCAATTATTATATTCATTAGACAAACTATAAAGTTGAATGCAAATTTAATATTATTATGTTTTAAGATTTTTGTGTTAATATCCGAAAATTTACATTTTACCACCATAATAAAAATGTAGTGCTCTAGGATTATGAGCATTTAAAAAAAAATATTTTTCCACCCTCTTAGCCAAAGCTTAGTTATTACTTAAATTGAACTGAATAAATAAATAGTTTAATATTGCTTAATTCTTAATATTTAGACTGGAATAATTTTAATTAGTTGCCACGAACAGGTGACCAGGTTAATATCTGAAAATTCAAATAGAATAATACATTTTACAACATAATAAAAATGTAAGCCATGCAGTGCTCTAGGATTATGAGCATTTAAAAAACCTACTTTTTCACTTTACTTTACTTCACTTTACTTTAGTTATTACTCAAAGTGCTAAATAAATAAATTTTTTAATATTGCTTAATTTATAATATTTAGGCTGGAATTATTTTAAGGCAAATAAATATATGTAGTGTTTTTTCACCCTCTCGTCATGTTTTTAAATAAAATATGAATCTGAACATACCTGATCATCTTTAGTGGTCTTTCTGACTTGATTGGCCTCCTGTATAACACTTATCAGTACTGTCAAGTTGATGATCCAGAATATCAATGCCCGACTGAAGAAGATCAGCATTATCCCACCTGGAACCCACGTGAATCCATATTTCTCCAATTCGGCGTCGATATCGATGACGTCCTGCTTCACGTTTAATTCAAGACCGATAAAGTTGAACGTGTCCTTCAGATTCTACCCAAAACAATTGTACGTATGTATTATTTGAGGACTATTTCAATTAGTGTGTGGATTCAATTACTGACCAGCATATTCGGGATATCGATGGCGTACGTTATTGTGGATACAATATCAGCAAAAAGGTTCATTGACGTCACCAAACCCCATGGAGCTACTGAGCGATAAACTCCAACAGAGTCATCTTTGTTGACAGCTCCGACTGAAATTACAATGTATTGACAAAATATTTTTGAATCATATAGACTTGTTTTGAGAGATTTTTCGGTGCATAGTTCGCAAAATCGATTATATTCCCTTTGAGAGACGCATTTATTGATAATTAAGCCACACACAAATTTTCGCGTATGTCAAATAATTAAAGACACTTAAGGCCCGACCAAATAGAACGCGAAATCCGTTCGCTGCGAACTGTCAATGAGTGGAAATTACATGTTAAATATATGCGCACGCAATTATTCGGCGACAATATATATGTATGTATATATATATATATATATATATATATATATATATATATATATATATATATATATATATATATATATATGAAGTATAATGAGCGTGAAGTTCTCTGTCAGATTGTATATTTTAACATGTTAATAGTTAGCTGCGAATGTATTTAAGTATTAAAAATTAAATGAACCCTTTGTACTCAAACTTAACTATTTATAAAATTAAATGAATCCAAATACGAATGAAATGAATTATTATCAGTGGTATTTTGGCTGGGTTGGTATTCAAAAGAATGGTCGTTGAATCGTTTATTTTTAAACAAAGATATGATGATTCGGGAGAGTTGTTTTTAGAATGAAGTCATCCAAAAGTTCTTTAATACAAAGAGGCGTTGTTACTAACTGATAAGCAGAAACGAGGATATTATCCAGGCTGAAGATAATACAGCATATGCTATCATCCATCCATAAGTTCTTGATGATGTGAAAGGAGTCGCGTATAAAACAGCATCAATATCAGAGAGTCCATTATCCAAATTGGTCAGATTCACTGCTCCTTTTCCATCTAACACACAAATATATTAAACACACATTAAATAATGAACAATATTCACACAGGTACACTCAATCACCTGTGAAGTAAATGAGCTTCAGCATAAAGTTGAGCTTGGACGGGTGTTCAATGATAAAATCTCCATTGTATGTGAGAATCGCGAAAACGGCGCATGTCAAATAAGCGGCGGCTTCTATCTGAAAATTTATTTAAATTAATCGTATTAATCTTAGAATTATCTTCGTCTTCTTATCTTGTATGACGTAACACACGTTTTGGTTTAATAAGTAATATTTAAATGATTGTGTGAAAGTGATTTTGATGATGCGATCTGTTTGAAAACATGCGAGACTTTCCACAGGCAAATAAATACACACCGTTGTAATTAAAATAATATACATTTGAATTTTGACCCTCAATTAAAATTAGCTCGGCCAAAAAATATATATTTATTTATATATATTCGCCCTGAGGGGGCTTTTTAGACTGGAAATCCAGAAGATCGATCGGGATTTTATTAACATTATTCCCGACCTTCGTAAAAACCGATCAAATCAATTCATTAAGCTGGATTTGAGCTATTGCGCTCTTTTATAAATTATTAATAAGTATAAAAAATGAGTTCGTAGTTAATGAACTTGATTAACAAAATATTTTCAACTCATCTAATAATAATGATGATTCACAAGAGGAACTATTTTCGAAGACAGTGGCATTAAAACATATGGCAAGATAATTGCAGACTTTTTGCCCTTATTTATCATACTCTTGCTAATTATTAGAATGAATTACTGATAACTGCAAAAGTGATTTGAGAGCAAAATAATATCTATTAATAAATGCAAGAAAGCAAACAGTCATCAACGCAAAAAGCTTCATCAGTAAATAATATTTTGATAAATAAGAATATTATGTAGCGTTTTTCGATGCATGAAGAATAAAGATCGAATGTGAGAGATGAACACAATAATTATATTCATAACTTATCGCAAAATAATTAAAACATAATGAAAACACGCAATTATGAATGAATTAAAAACAACGCCGAATTTGGCCACCCAAGAAAAAGCGAGAGTTTATCTGGATTGATTTGCGATTTAACGTGTGATTATTATACATGTGTAAATTTTACAACGCAAGCACAATAATATATTATAAAATCGCATTAATCTGTATTTATGTTCCATTTAACACGTTCTAGGAAACGAAGATTTGAATAAAAAATATATGTATAATAATAAAAATAATGATAAGATTAGCATTGGTATGTAATAGCAAATTCATTATCTATTTGAATTGAGTGGATTTAAAATGAAGTAATGAAACACCTGAAGTAATTGATGGGATTTCGGGGTGTTGGATTATTTTTTGTTGAATTAATTTTAAGGATTGTTTGAAATATTGTATTAGGGATTGTATATAAATATAAAGGACACTCACAATAATCCATATTGCGGCTGCAATGGCTTTAGACCTGTTCACTGTCATGATGACGGATGAACACTGTCACATATTCTGTATGTCACCAGAATTCACTCGATTTATACAGTGACGTGCATCAAATGATACAAAAAAAAAAAATAATTATTTTTAAATCATTGTAGAAAACATCAGCTCGGGGGATAACGCGCGTGGATACAAATACTGTGATCATTGGTTCAAATCCCGCTCAAGTCAAAAAATATATATATACGACTGTGGCCTATAAACTTATAGAACAGAGTTTAATTAATGTAATAATTAATTAAGACGTTGCTAAACACACTGTGGTCATGGGTTCAAATCCCGCTCAAGTTATTTTTTTTTAAACTGATTTGATTTTATGCTATGTTAACTATCTACAATTTTATTTTGTTTACTGCTATTTAAAACTTCATGTATAAAACTATAGGCTAGACACTTTCGGGAAGCTGTTTGTTATAAATAAATAAAATACCAAATTAATAAAAAAAAATATCTTTGGAATTTGAACATCTTTCCAGGATTTTACCAAATTCAAGACCTTCAAATAATAACAAGGGTAAGTTGGCTATCTAAGTGAAACATTAAGTGTTCTCTCAATTAAACTCATCTTCTTGGTCCACCATCTTGATATTTAAACATCCAGAATGGCCTGCTAATAAATTTCAGGGGATAAAGCTCGTGGCTTCAAATACTGTGGTCGTGGGTTCAAAACCCGCTTAAGTTAAAAAAAATAAATGTATTTAATAGGTTATTACGACTGGGAGATCGGAAATAATATTAATAAAATCCCGATCGATCGTCTTGATCCAGCTTTACTCTGATTTCCTGTATTGTAAGGTAAATACTGATTATTAAGTCGGTGACCTGTGTAACTAGTAATAGTTAAGATCACCGACAGGTAATGTTGTTGTGTATAAAAAACCAAAATATGTAAAAACCTTAAAAAAAGTCGCCTGGAGGGATAGTTTTTATTTTATGTATAAATTAAACGTTTTTTTAACTTATATACAATTACACTTCATAATAACTTTTCGGACAATGTCGCTATCAATTTACATTTAATCAGTAAGATTATTTAAAGCAGGGAGGGAATGGTCAAATTAAGGGATTCAAAATGATGAGGCCATTTTATAAAAAAAAACTTATCTTTAAGCTTAGGTGTTAGTGCCTAATTCTGTAGTTGATTTTTTAAAAATAAAATGTAAAAAGATGATTTTTTTAAATATAATAACGCTCGCGAGTCGAAGTTTATCGTTCCTGTTTTAAAGGGACAAAATATATTTTTTTAAATTAATATTTAACTAACTGATTGGGCTAGCTACTAGTGGGAATTATATTTCTTTCCACTTATAATAATAAGCTACTGTAATTCCAAATTAATCCGAAACATAAATGGCGTTTGCTTATTTAAACTATACATGTAATTATTATTTATAATTAGGATTTAAAAAAAATCCGAAATACTTCCATTCGTTATAGAAATATTCTTACAGATTAAAAGTCTATTATTTATGTATTATAATTAAATAAAATTCATTATTAGAATATTTCGAGGCACGCCTATGAGTTGTCGATAAGATAAGAGTATAATATCGATTCAAAATGACAAACGAAAGATATCGAAATATAATAATTATGTCTTTTATATCAGACTCGCTTTTCATCATCATTTACATCAAAGAAATCTTCATTTTACAAATGAATATTGATTTCTTGCTCGTGTAAAATACAACCAAAATATTTAAATGATAAATAAACAGTGTTGGTTGAAAAAGCCCAGACTAATCAAATGAAACCACTGTCGCCAATTACTAAACAAGAAGGCCACTTTGTACATATGTAGATAACCTCAGCCTGCAGAAACTCAAATTTAAAATATCGTATATTAAGCCCACTATTTGAGTAAAATAATTTGGAGGCATTTAGGAAAATTAAGAATTTCTTTATCTTCATCTGGGGTTGAGGGAATAATATATTCAACTTGGACCTTCACTATCTGTGTGCTATTTTTGGTTATTCGGTAAACATATCTCAATATGTATTAGTAAACAGATATTTTCTTCAAATATAATTATAAATAAATATTTGTGGTTTTTGGAAGAGTATATGCTGGCTTAATATACTATGAACAATATTAATTTTTATAAATAGCAAGAATTATCTATGGTTGTTCGTTGAATCTTGTGGAAGTATCATATTGCAAGCATTCACATAGTATTTAGTTTGCTGCAAGCCCGAAGCAAGAAAAGATGTCATCTATTAACAATAAAGAGTAAATATTATTTTTTATAATCTATAGTTTAAGTTTAAGTAGTTTTAAAGTTTAAGTAGTTTTAAAAGGCCTCGTTGTTTGGATTTTATATTTTGAGGTTGTTCAAGAGTAACACTCCGATGCCTAATGAATGGAATTACTGTTATAAATTGTGAACTTTTTATATATTGGTATTTTTATCTGAATTAAATGCAAATTTTGAGGCCAAAGACAATTATCGACAATGATCATATTTAATTGTTCATATTAAACTTGCAGAATACCATTAATTTTTTAAATAATTGAATTATAGAAATTTCTGTACAACATGATAAAAATGTTGGCCGTGGCCATTACGGGAATATGTAATATGATACTTTCCCAAACCACTGTAAAGCGATGACTCTTTAGATTTAATTATCCACAATAGCGGAGAACAATATTGACTGTAGCGTTTATTAATTATGTAATTCAATTCTATAAAATATAGCATTAAGGATTTTGTGAATATTAAAAACCATGTTAAACCAAATTTGATATATCATGCACAAGCCAAGATTTGAACTCGTGTCAATTCAATTTGAGATAAGTTGATATCATGGAACATTGCGGTTTTCACATTACTATCGGTCATTTGAAGAGATTCATGGCATCTATATCTGGGTTTAAATGTCACTGGAAGGGTAACAAGTTTAGGTATTTTTATCATCGATACTTCATGATAATAATCTACTTTTTTATAATATCGGTAGAAAGTTAGCTTTAACTTCAACTAATTGATTTAAAAAAAAACCTATTAATTTAACTTCAGATACTAGTAATCCTGGCTTGAATCATTAAATTAAGGATATCTATCATAGTTAATAAAGTCTATAACATTGCCAAGTAAAATTTATTGTTTTAAATTTTACGATATGTTTTGTGTCAAAGGTTTTAGTAAAAAAAGTGTATGGGACAACAATCGATTGTTTTAAGAATTCTAAAAGAAAATACGAAATTCAATGTTGAATTTATAATTATAATATAAGCATTGCTTAATGTTAAGTGACTGTTTTCTATTAAAAAATTATCAATGTATATCGTTCAAGTGTATATCGGTAATCAATTTGTAAAAAAAATAAACTTTACATTATACATGGTTAATATACATGTTTATGCTAATTATAATATTAAAATTTCTGACTCATAGTGTGTTAAATATTTTTAAGTTTATTAAGTTAATGTTGCATCAAAGTTGAAATTTTAACTTACTTCATTTCTTTATTTATTGTTAATTAATAATTTTTTAAAAAACTAACAAAAAACTTATGTATCACTACTAACACTACTTTATTAATTTACATTTGTACATACACATTTTTTACTGTATATGTAATTTATGTTTGTATGTAATACCCGAAAAGCGTTTAAATTAATAAATAAATTATGATTGTTGTACGACGATGAAATTGTATATAATTATATTTAAATAGAATATTTACCAGTTATTGTTTTGATACTTTAAAGCAAACTGTCAAACTGTGTATGGATAAATATTGCCATTTCATAAAATTACATGAGATTACCGACGTTTTATTTATAAACTAGGTATAGATCATGTTTATAAAAATTTATTTACTTTTAAAATTAGTCTTCATATTTCAAATTTAAAGTCTTGAATTTTATTTTATTTCTTTAGTACATTAATAAATGTAAAGAGGGGGGATGACAGAATGAAGCGGATCTTGGGTCAGTTTACTCGTGGCTCTATTGTGTAGTACTTGTACGATTGTTCTTCATTAAAACAAACTTTTTTATTTGCACAATTCTACGAAAGAGCTTACGAAACATTGCCAAATAGATTAAAGAAACTGTTTGTGTTGTTTGGTTGGGTCCCGATGAACTTTCTCACACGTTAAAAGTAGTTGACTTACAGGTACGTGTTTGCTTTGTACAATAGTTGGTTTTACCTTTTGACCTTTGTTAGTAAATTTTTGCCATTATACGTATGTACAATACTAGTTCGACCTTGTAGTTTACGGTTCGATTTCTCGCGGTGTCGAGTAACTGACATACTCTAATAAGTCTGTCGTTTTAATATATTTATCTGTCGACATAGTTACATAGAAGATTACAAAGTATACTGTAAATATTAAAAGAAACTTTTAAAAGCCAACGGGCCCAAGTGACTGAATTAAATTAAATGATATATCCCCTTGTATTTTATTGGTAGTAAACATATTTTGAAATGTTGAAAAAAAATAAACAGAATTGTTAAAAATATTAAGCACACAAAATCTACTACAACAAGTAGAGAATTAAATCATTTTACAAATATTGATCATGCATATTTAGGATCACGTTTAGAAATGGGTAAAGATGGAAGAAGTGGGCTCGGTGTAATGTGGATACCAAAAAAAAAAAAACATCACAATACACACACAAACGAAGATAAGAAGAATAAAAATCGAACACCAAACACTTCTACTCATCAACGCCGCCCCGCATTCCCTTCGTAAGTTTGAAATAATGTTGGGGATTAACAAAAAGGGTGTTTTCTTCTCGTAAATGCACTGGTTTACGCTTGGTGAATGTTTTTCATGTTTGGTGTTTTTCTTTTACATTAAATATATTCACGTTTCCAAAACAGAATGAATCATGTAACATCTTATGTAAATCATACTAAACCACAAACATTTCACACGTCACGATGTTCGATGAAAAAGAACATTAAACTATATGCATTTTATGTGTTTTAAACAAATTCATAATCATCTTCTATTGAAGCCCTACGGGTGCAAAAATTATAACACCTCTATTTAAAACTGGCGATTTTTATCATAAATATTGTTAAAATAACAGCCTGCTTTAGGAGTGCATCTAAATATTAAAATGGGAGTAATTTTTTAATATGTATTTGTTTTTATCTACATTCAGAATGAGTAATGATGCGAGGATTGAAATGCCATCTCATATCAATGATATTCAATCATACGAACCGCTGACTACTGCAACGACTGAGTTTACGACATTGAATCCGGGAGTGGCGACTACTCCTGCACATCCTGAACCGCCAGAAAACAAGGATGAACACGATGACGATGAGAAGACACGGGTCAGAATTTAAACTAAAGCAATAATCGATTTAATTTAATTTTTGTTTATTTTTTTTCAGGCAAACGATAGCGAATTGAGTAAACTCAATCAGAACTCGTCGATCTATGACAATTCCGTTGATAAAGGTCAGGAAGATTATCCTGACAGTACTATTTGTGTTAAGAGACCACCGGCCAAAGTTGTGCCCCAAAACGTGAAAGAAGAGGCGAACGAAGAAGAGGTTTCTTGCGGAAGAGAATGCATTTTCATCGCTGTCGAGACCCTCGAATTTTGTACTATCATCTGAATTTATCGCAATCCTAAAATCTACTGCCACAACTATATTTTTATATAAGATAAGAACTTAAGAAGACATCTGTTTAAAATATGCTAAATTTTTTACAAATTAACGCGATGCTGCGGTTTATTTACTGGAACATAGTATATATATATATTTTTTTAATATCGATTGATTGATACGTCGATGAATTTACATAATATTAGGTCATTCCAAGCATCGAGTGCGAGTGTAAATTAAATAACAAATATTTGGCCAATATGTATTTTATATGAAAGCGGCTTACATTTTATTAGTGATATGAAAATTCCGTCGTAATTTATAATTTAGGCTTAACTTTTTTGAAAATTAATTATATGTACATAATATTGAATCTCAAATTATTTTTTGATCAAACTACTTCCATTCTGCTATTTTATTAGTGAGAAAAGTACAATCCTATTGAAAAACCACATCCAGTATTATTTCACAAGTTGTAAATGGATACTTTGACAAGATAGAATTTTTTTCTTTGGTGTTGATAGAAGATAGTTTTATTTGAATGTATTTTGATGTTAATTTATCAGGGTTTCAAATGATAATCAATTGAATCTGTGCCATTTGATGTTTTACACATCGATATATATATATATATATATAAATAAATATTTTGTACATTAGAATCGCAGTAATCAAAATTATATACAATCGGAATTCAAAATGACTATATATATTCTACAATAATTTCCCGACAGTCAGATTACTGAGATTATACTGTATATAAAATTCATGATGTTTGGTGCCTAAAGTAATATACTTAAATAAACATATTTTTAAGTGCAGCTTTGTACATCGTCTTATGAAATTTTGATCAAATGTGATTACCTATATATTTTTGATAAAAAAAAAATTTTTTGTATGTGTATACTTATAGACCGTTATATATTTATTGATAAAATACTATTTTTATACTCACATTTATACAAATACATAATATTTTCATTTCGTGGCGATTAAATAAATGAATTTTAAGATGTCTCATTTGTGTTGTTTTATTTTTATTTCTCTATTAAATGAAACATTTTAAACACCCATGTAGGACTTGCTTTAATTCATTCAAAAGTTACCACTGGAGTTTTTTTTTTTTACAAATTTTTACGTGAGCTTCAGACAAAAAATAACTAATTAACTAAAAAAATTATCTGGGGTTTTACTCAATAAGAAAATTATGAAGAAACCAAAAAAATCGTGTTTTTTATATTAAATTGAAATAATTGAACCTGTATCTTCTGTATTTAGAAAAAAATACTCTTATGTTGCCTAGAAGAACGCACTACAAAACTATTTGTTTCATCTTTTTGTAGAGTAAATGTCAAACTTCAGACACAAGCTAACTTAATACAGATATAAATATCAAGATAGACAGAGAAGTAGACGAGTCTATGCTGGCCTGCTAATATATCCGTGGTATCGCTTAATCTCACTTCCAAGC
Organism: Agraylea sexmaculata; assembly: GCA_022606485.1. Lineage (NCBI taxonomy): Eukaryota > Metazoa > Arthropoda > Insecta > Trichoptera > Hydroptilidae > Agraylea > Agraylea sexmaculata. Next base: position 11,255 of record JAGTTH010004106.1, on the reverse strand, counting down.
AAATGTGATATTTACTATACACATTCATAAAACGAACCTTACAAATTTTAAATCAATAAAGTAAAAATCATAATATTTGAATAGTTTATTTTTAGTGCACATAAAAAACACAAATAATAACAAAGGATGAATTCCGCATGTGCAATTTTGAAAGCATTTGAAATTCATAACACAATACAGAATATAAATAATACACATTTGGGTAATTTGGAAGGACATAATATATTTTAATTCATAGGACATTATATACATTTCAGACGTTATTTACAGGAATCCTCATCACGCTCAATGTGAGGGTGGCAAGTTTACATTGTGTGGTAAGGCGAAATAACTTGGGAGCAATATTCAACAATTATAACAAATCGAAATGTAAATGCAGTACAAATGAAGAATGCAATTGATTTAAATACCCTGATTACAAAATACCCATAAACACCTATTATTCAACATTATTAATTCTTTAATACGCTGTGTGTATTTTATTTATTGAAAGTGACAATATATAAACATTTTCCAATTTGCAAGTTCACAAAACAAAGTGACTAGAAATTATATTAAAATATACAAAACACCAATGGATATTTAAATGGACAGTCTTACAATTATATATATATATTTATACAAATCAAATTTAACAACTTGTGCGTATGAAAATTGGCACATTTTATTAAAAAAAATGTTAATAAGCATTTAAATAAACTGTGCGGACATATTTGTGAGAATATGAATGTAATCACCAATCAATTACGAAACACTGGCTTTTTAAAGTCAAAGAGGTAATAAATATTTATAAATACAGTTACAACTAGATAATATAAAAATGAGCAAGTTAAGAATATACAAATTTCAATAGTAAATATTTTCGACGTAATGTAAAAGTTGGTCCGTGGCTGAATATGGATTTTCTGACAGAATAGATCATGAAATCGGGAGTTGAATTAAAGATAACCTATTATTGTATTTTTTTTCAAAGTGTTAAACAGATGTACAAATGTTCCTGATTTAAAAATATACTTTTTTTCCATAACAATATTCAACTGGCAGAAAAGTCGACTAATAGTCTAGAATTACAATACAGACAAAAATTAACACCGTACTAGATGCAAATTGTTATGCGGCTTTAAAGATTTCTAAGCTATACTTTGTATGAACAGAATTTTTATTTTTTTATTAATAATATTGAAGCAATCCGCTGTAAAATTCAACATTTTTATTATTTTATTTATTCAAACAGTATAATAAGAGCTTCCAATACACCAAAAACAAATTAATTGTGTATATAGTAAAATATTATTTACAAATAATTATTATACAGTTGTCGATGAACCTTGATTATGATTTATTATGTAACTATGTATTTAAAAAAACGTGTCGTAAAATCAGGTGAAGCGACTGGGATATGAATCCAATACACCTGCACGTTGGTCATCCAATAAGGCAGATATTATATCACGGAGCTGACGACAGTGGTATTTGAATCCAAGCCATCAAACATGTGAATTTTATACTATATTTGATAAAAATGTCTGAATTTCCCTAAATTTTGATAAAGTGTAATAATAATTTGTGCTACAGTTCATTAGATATAATATTTAACTAATTAAAGTTTCGCTTTTATTTTCCAACAATGTCCAAGTTAGTATTGAACAACACAATTCTTTAAGAAAGGCTTTTCTCACTACTAAATACTAAATTATGCTACTACTGCATTACAACTGACACTCGGCCTTCTTAATATTATTATTATGTGATAATCTATTAGGAAATATTTGTAATGGATGTTAAATCACTTCAGTTCACAGATACAATAGTAGAGACTGTTGCTTAAACTACATTATTCGATCTTATATCTTTAGTAAGAGTATTTTTTTTTTACATTAATAGGCAAATTTATAAATTCTACTTGTAACTGTTGTGACCGTATTGCATGTAAGCAAAAAAAATATAAACAATTTTTTTTTTATTGAACTCGCATTCAAGCCTTGGAGTAAATTAATAGTCAAACTATTCAATTATTTTTTAGTCACAACTCACAAATTAGCTTTTTCAACTTTGGTGAATGGTGCATTATCTCACTAAATATCACATCAACATAAATTTGTGTCAAATGACGATTAATTCGTTGAACCGAAGCACCTGAAATATAAAATAAGTGGTTAAATGAATAATAAATATATTATTTAGTATTTTTTTTATTTGTATACCTTATGAGTTCCTGACAGGAACAAGATGAGCTTCAGAATTGAAAACAAACGCACTCATGTTAACAGACGATGTCTCTCCATCAAAAAGTAAATATAAGTACTTGAGTGTTTCTCCGAGGAAAAATGACTCCATCATGTCTCGAGGTCGGGTGTTTTCGGCATTTTTAACAGTTCCTATTGATGTATAGCCATTGGTCACTTTGGTGTACTTTTCAAAGGCCTAAAATTATTTTTTAAATTAAAATAAAAATATGAAAATAAAATACACATTTAAAAAATTATGATATTCACTTGGAAGATTTGCCACCCCCATTCTTGATAAGTTGAATTTTTAGTTATTCTATACATGTACCAGAGACTTTCTATAAATTCAGGCCTTAGAAGATTGTGAGCATCGTTGGTTTTCACATGCATGTCGGGACCAGATTCACCCTGTATAAAAATATAATAATATAACAATTCTGATATTAATCAAGGAAGAAAGCCCATACCTGTATATTGAAATAAGTGATTTCAGGTGCGAGGAATGTCGGATGCATCTCGTAAGTTCGGTAACATGTGCGCATAAGATCTTCGGCCAATTTCATGTGCCATTCCGGCATTCCATAATATACTCCCAAGGCTAAAGTACCAGGTAAATAACAAGTAAGATGATCCATTTTGGGTTTCAGTTCCTAAAGAAGTTAAAATATTCATATAAAAATGTCAAAAATACGCATTCGGAAAACTCACTCTTTGTGATTTAGTGCTGGAAACAAGTTCTCCGATGAATACATATTTATTGGGTGATGTTTTCCTAAGTAGAAGTTCTTGAATTCCCTCAATCGCTTCTAAGTAATCTTCTTGTAAACTAAAAATTGTAATTGTAATTATAAGATGAAAAATCACATTTAAAATGATTTAAAAGGTAACGCAAAAAAAATTGTAAAAAAACGCTTGTTTTAAAATTTTTAAGGAAATTGCAAAATAAAATATGTAAATATTCTTGTGAAAATGATGGCACATACTATTTGAGGGATCGTCCAGTTTGTATCCATTGTTTTAGAAGGTATTCATAGTAACTGTCACCACGGGCTCCTAAAGTAATCGTTGAGTAACTGAGAAACTGTCCAGAATTTGGATTTATAAATATAGGTACAAGACCGTGGACCTTCTCTAGACGATGGATGTGTTCAGATACACGAGAAGCAACATGCTGAAAAACAATTATTACATTATTACAATTATTACATTGACATGTGAATATGATTTGGCAATCACTCTAATGATAAACATATAATGTGACATTATTACTCCACGACTAATCAGCAAATTGTTAATTTAATTTGGGAAGCAATTGTTCCAAAATATTCATTCATATCATAAAGTTTTGGATATTCATAAGAAAATACAAGTTTTAAAATATTTATATTGTAATAGCAACATTAAAAGTCATAACTAAAAAAAAAATGTTTTTAATGGGCTACCGAACTGCATATTTATTTTTCGTTATCATTATTACTTTTTAAGATATTGAGTTGGAATAAAATTGCATGTAAATATTGTATGTAACGACTGTCCTGTATAATGGGTGTTTTGCAGTTACGACTATGTGGCCGAGATAGATAAATAATAGATTAGAAATATTATTTCTTACTGCATGTATTAAGTAATTAAAAAATATGAGTAAACTTACTTCATATCGTGGATCATCCGAACACCGCGATAAATCTCTAAACTCCAATTGAATGGTAGTAACTTCAGAAGTGGAGCTATCTGGAGACCATTTAGGAGAATGAGCTCGTCTAGTTGCTAAATTAACGTCCGAGAATGGAATGCCGGATGGAGTGTCGAATGCTGGAAGAAGCCGCTCGCCTAAATCAATCTGAAATTTTTGATAAATTAATCCGTGATAAATCAAATATATTTATTCATATTTACCGCTTTCTCTAAAAACATTTTATCAGCTGTTAAATGGTAATTGCTTAGCAGTGAACCGAGTACGCGAATAGTCACTTCAAATAAGTTTACATCTTTACTTATATCGAAAGATAACTTGTTCGCCACATAATCTCTTGCTTCTTGAAATTCTATAAAAAAAAAGACTTATGTAAATTAAATCATCTTAATTGAAAAGGTATTGTTTGAAATTTACCTTCGTGAAGTCCCATTATGTAAGCGGTGTCCATACTGTCGACCAATGTCAATGCTAAAGAAAACCAATCATGATAAGCACCGGATATCGGACGTAAATGATCGTGTCCCCAGGCGAATTTTTTATAAGAGGACCATGCGTGTTTGAAAGCCTTCACAATGGCTTCTTGTCGAGAATTTCTTGGACCTAAAGTATAATTTAATGAATGATGATATTTTATAAATACTATGCATATTGAGTATATTCTTAAATGTTACCTGAGAATATTATAGGTTTCTTGGCATAAGTGGGAGGTTTGAGGTCGAATTGTTCTGTAAGAGTATCAGCTTTTTTACCATCTCCCTTTTCCCAATTAGATTGGCCATTCATTATCATATCAACAAGGTTTTTATGTTTGGAAATTTCTAAGCCTTCTAGTTTTTCGGGGATTTCAATATTAGCATCATTTTCTTCCGTTGATAACATATCAAACGACTAAAAATATTTAATACCATTAATATTTGAATACTTTCTATATTTAAAAAAACTGAAAAATTAGAAAAGTGATAGTCAAAGCAAGGAAAAATGACATATCCATGCAAACTGAAGCATGCCGACATATATGAGACTTAGTTAGGTTGATGGATGTACTTACATTTTCTTTTGTCCGTTCGTAATACGGTTGCAAATATGACTCTCTGCTGGGAAAAACGATCACCAATATAATAAAGAGAAGAAGAAGGTATATTAAACTTCGTTGTAAACGGGAAAGTTGGTTCCACCACTGTAAAGGCAAAAATAAAATTACAATATTAAATACATGTGGATAGACAAAAACCGGGTTGTATTTAATAAATTTGTAAGATTTAATTATGATCTGCTACTGAATCGAAAAATAAAGAAGGATAATGCTTTTAAATAAAAAAATGTGTGGTTAGGATTGATAGTACGTGTTCTTACCCTCCACATATTCCTGAAATAGTGGCGACATGGGTGGGGCTTTTCTTCGAGCAATGGCCATTGAAGTCCTCCTCCGCTACCAAGTGTTAAGGCCACGCTACCTCGCCCCACCATTTTCTGTATAGAATATAATCACTGACCGATCTCGCCAACTCGATAAGTTGATGACAGTCCTCATATACCAGACAGCTAGAGTGTTGCCACAATAAAATAAATACACATATAAATATAATAATTTACACAGATTGTTTCATAACATTAAATAAAATATTAAAAAATACTGATGCCTCTAAAATTAAAATTGAAAGTGAAAAAAGACACTGGAAAATTGATATAATTGCATTTCATATAAATAGTACTATTTATTATCAGAAAGATTGTGGGATGGCAATATTTATGACAGTTGACCGGTGACATGTGGTTTCCTTATCAGAGTACAAAGTTTGTCGACTGCTTTAAATTATAGTTATTCAAATAGTAGATAACTATCCTCTAAGTCACTTGTTTTTACATAATCATTCAATCTCTTCAAAATGTTCAAGGTAAAATATGTAGATTTTCATAAATTTTATTGATTTATTACACAATTTTCATAATATTAAATAATTATTTAACCATGCAAAAGTAAAAATTTTGATTTTTTATTAGGGTTTGGTTGGATTGGTCACTGGAGGATCTTCTGGATTAGGAAGAGCGACTGTTGAAAGATTGGTAAAAGAAGGTGCTAAAGTAGTCATCTGTGATCTTCCATCGTCGAATGGAAATCAACTATCAAAAGAATTGGGAGGAAATTCTGTATTTGTTCCTGTTGATGTATGTCCTCTAACACAAATAATTCTATACCCGAATAATTATTAATTAAATAAAATTAACATCGGTTTTAGGTAACTTCTGAGACTGATATTGCCAACGCATTGCAAGTTACCAAAGACAAATTCGGAAGATTAGACGCCACAGTAAACTGTGCTGGTATCGGTACAGCTAACAGAACTTATAATTTCAAAAAGAACCAACCACACAGCCTCGAAGATTTTACCAAAGTTATAAAGGTAATTCAGTGCATTTAGATTAATAATATTATCCATGTGTTTTTGTAATAAAATCGGAAATATTGTAATTATTTTAAAGAGTCGTGTTTAATAATTTTAAATGGGTGATTAAATTGGTTCAGCAGCTGTAAAAGCTAAATTTTTTATTTGACTATCTGTGTATCTTGGAATATTCTGATGTGGGCTTTTAAATTTAATTAAAGTCCTGTAAAATTCGGAAAAAATCAGTGGCCCATTTAATAGATTTACTTTGTCCTTTCAAGTAAATATATATACCGTGGTACCTCGACATACGAGTTTTTCGAGATATGAGCATGTGATTGAGCGATTTGTTGCTACGAGAAATCGGCTGGGAAATCCATGCATCTGGAACATTTTCTTTTCTTTTTCATTTCAAAGTCCAGTGAAGAGAAAAGCAGTGACAAAAATTAAGCGAATTTAACACTTTATAAATCTATTTTATTTCTCTTCACATTCTTATTCATTGATTTTTTACAATGAATATTTGTCATTTATAAATATATTTTCACTATTCAAATCATGTAACTAAGAAAACTGGAGTGTTTTTTTTTTGGGGGGGTTGGAACGGATTAATGGCAATTTGTATGGGGGAATTTGCTTCGAGATACGAGCAAGCTTGAGGAACGAATTAAACTCGTATGTCGAGGTACCACTGTAATCTACAAAAAACATACGAAAGACTAATGAAAATGATAAAGATTTTATATCAAAAACCTGTTTACACATTTTTTCTTTGGGGAAATAAAAAAATTTGAAGTATAAACGTGTGTCAATTTTATCACATCCGGTAAACCCTGAATTGCTATTTTTTTCTTAAAAATACAATAGCCTTCATTGATTTTCAATAAACTTTTTCGCATTAAGTGGGTTCGACTGTATTTGTAGAATGTTTTTTTAATATTTGTATTTCTTTGCCTTAGGTAAATGTAATTGGTACATTTAATGTAATCCGATTGTCCGCTGGTCTAATTGGAGAAAATGCAGCAAATGGCGATGGAGAGCGTGGAGTTATAATTAACACAGCTAGTATTGCAGCGTACGATGGTCAAATAGGCCAAGCAGCATATGCAGCTTCTAAAGCAGCAGTGGTCGGAATGACTTTACCAATAGCAAGAGATTTCTCTAACTATGGAATAAGAGTTGTCACTATTGCACCAGGTAAATAATAATAAATTAATAAATAATAATGAATTCATATTAATTCCTTAATTTGCACACAATAGGTCTATTCGATACGCCGATGTTGAAACAGCTTCCGGAAAAAGTAAGAGCACAACTGGCACACACTGTACCTTTTCCTCAAAGACTCGGGGATCCCAAAGAATATGCCACATTAGTCACCACCATCATTCAAAATCCAATGTTGAACGGAGAAACTATTCGCTTGGACGGAGCGCTTCGAATGCAGCCCTGAAAATAAATCCATGCCTACAGATACTGAAGCTTTTAGTTATGTTTAAATGTTGATATAGATACATATTTTGTTCAATAAATTTTTTTATCATTAAATTTTTTGTTTATTGAAATCGCACAGGAAAAAAATTCAAACTATATTTTTTTGCCGAAAATGGTGTTATTAAGCTTGTGCTACTTATTTTAAGGTATCATACAATGGCCTATTGCCTATAAAACATGCAAAATAAATAGAACTTTAGCATTTGATTGCAATAATGATTATTTAGACTACATTATTAGTATTTTTTATATAATTTTAAAAACTATCAGAACTATAAATTCAATTTTATATTTGGGAATAAATCTCTATTATTGAGAATTTATTTACTGTCATAATGACAATGAAAAACACAGTTTTGAAAGTGATTGAAGTTTTGATCAATAACCTGGTTAAGTTATAAACAAAAATCGGGCAAGAGGGTGAAGAAACAAGTTTTTAATTGCTCACAATTGAAAACCACTCCACGGATTATATTTATATTGCTTTATTATGTGGTAAAGTGTATTATTCTATTTGAAAATTCGGATACTAATTTTTAATATTTCGGATACTTTATAGTTTGTCCCATGAATATAATTATTATAAAGGTAATCGTTGCAGATCTCGAATACGCCAAAGCACTTCATTACAACCACTTGGAATAGGTCTGGTTTTAATTTATAATAACTTCCCGTAGTTTAAAATCTTGTTTTTTTTGTGGGAATATATTTTTTGTCCAGTCCGTATTGTTTTTTATTTTGTAGCGTCTAATATTTCCGTCATAATACTGTATCCATTTTGATATTGTCATCAAATAATAATAAAAAAATATTCCCACCAGCCGCCATTAAGTACTTATGTTATTTAATACAAACTGTAAATGTTGGTCATCGAATTCCGGTTGGCATATTTATTATTAGACTTGTGCATTTAACTTTGAGATAACAAATGTGGGTAATTGTTATTTTTAGCATACGTTTAGAGTACCTATGTATTGTAGGTAATTTGATATGAGAATAGAGGTTTGAAAATAATTTGTTTAATATGGACCACAAACATCCCACCATCCGAGAACTATGTATAACGTTAAAATAAACACATGCTCTAAATTGTAAATATTTACAACAACTACGTCCAGAGCATTTCATATATGCACATTTATGAAACAAAATATAGGAAAAGGGGGCACATACATTATAAGTACATAAAACAAGAGTTATCCTTCCTGCTCCCTTATGACTTATTAATTATTTTAAATATCAATTAATTATACTCCGTATTAAAATAAGTAAAAGACTAAGTCTATAAACTTAACATTGTAACAACCAATCATAATGTATCAAAACATTGTACGCAAATTATATTGAATAAAGAAATTGTATAATAAAATCCTTCCTGCTTATGACGTGAGACAATTTAAAAATAGATTATTTTCACAAACAACAGATAATTTAATAGCCAAAAGTTAAATTTAGATTTTTTTATATTTAAATAATTAGTGGTTTATTAATTAATATACATTTACATGAGAGTTATTGAGATTTGAAGACCGATTTCCGGGTTATTACGATCGGGAATAATATTAATAAAATCCCGATCGATCGTCTTGATCCAGGTTTACTCTAATTTCTTGTATTGTAAGGTGAATAGTGATTATTAAATCGGTGACTTGTATAATTAAGATCATCGACAGACAATGAATTAACACGTTGTCGTATCTAAAAACCCAAAATTTGTTTAAAAAAAAACCCTCTCAAAAGAACCTCGTGGTGTACATAAATAAAAAAAACTATATTTAACACAAAAAGTATATAAAATCGATGGGTTATTAACATTAAGACGTAGTAAACCTATACAATTTATTTTTTATATGAATTAATTGTTTTGTTGGACGATTACAATTTTGTACACTCAACGAGAAATAAAATCATTCTACATAAAAAGTGTATTTAATGACTTCTGTGCTTGACACCGACGACATTGCAAATTTATATTATTATTTTTACTAAGCAAGTAGTAAGATGCATTATAATGCGAATGAAATTAAAACCAGGTGTTATATTTCTGATATAGGAAACGTCATGTTAATAAAAGTATTTACGTCTCATTTAATTGTAAAGAATATCTGAAAATACGTGATCGGAAAATCGAAAACAATACCCACAATCCTATCTATTTGATATCATAGAAAAAATACCTGTGACTATTCAACAATATTCTATAATAAAATAAATGTAAATTAATATAATAACTATATCAGGTATTAGATTATATACATATTATTCAGCTAAACAATATGTAGAAGAAAATATTTTATTGTGATAATAAAAAGAAAATTGTTAGAATGAATATAATAAATAATATGTACACCAGGTGTAGGTGAAACCTGATATGATTAAAATAAATAAAGCAACTTACTGTTTGAATTGATAAAATACCTGAATATAATTGCAAATAAATAAGACGTAAAAAGAAAAACGGAAGAATATCAATATTATTATTTAACATTAAACAAATACACATTTACCTTGGATCGAAACCACCGATAGTAGAAAGCCGGACAAGTGGATGATAAATATCAAGACAGAGACAACACTTAAGCTCGTCTGCTTGGTCCGCCATATTGATATTTATATGTATATCCAGTCTCTTACCCCCTGGATTGATTATTTTAAAAAAATGCCGTATTACATTATTTCCTAGAAATTTTTCTGCGGAGTCGTAATCAGCTGTTTCTTTGAAGTACTCAGTAGTGACTGTCGCGTGTGGATTGGCTGTTAAATAAGTGAATAATACGTTTTAATTAATAATATTTTTTACACAAAAAAGAGAAATATCGAGTGGCTGCTTGAGAAGGAATGAATCGAGGAGTTATTAATACAAAAATCTATACAAAAAATATGCAGTTTTACTTTTAACTAATTGTAACACAAGTTGTGTCTATTTCAGCAGGTTATTTATTTATATATATTTTTTTAGACAACAACGTGTTTATTGTCTGTCGGTGATCTTAACTATTACTAGTTACACAGGACAGGACTTAATAATCAGTATTTACCTTGCAATAAGGAATTCAGAGTAAACCTGGATCAAGACTATCCATAATAGTAATCAACTTTTACTTGAGCGGGATTTGAACCAATGATCACATTATTTGTAGCCACGCTCCTTATCCTCTAAGTTTAAAGTGAATTACGATTCAATATAACGAAGTTCAAGGGGAATGAAAAATAATTGTTATTTCGAGTTTTTTCGAGGTTCAGAACCAATATATAAATATGATTTAGAGTTGCATACAAATTACTAAAGCAAACGTCATATTAATTGGAATAAATCCACAATACAAAATGCGAAAATAAAAATGATATCATCAGCTGAGGATTAGCAAGTACTAGTAGGACTATTCTTGTCATATAAACTTTTTAAAATAAAACTAAAAAGAGGTTTTTAAAATAAAACTTCGATATATAGAT
>JAGTTH010004105.1:0-40990 GCA_022606485.1 Agraylea sexmaculata | reverse complement strand
CAGTAGTATGGCCTGCTATGAGTGGTATCGATTGCATTAGTTGTAGCGGAGAAATGGGCGATTATTAAACTATGAATAACTTATTCAATTTCAATTAAATGAATATCGTCGTATCTTTTACATTGTACCATATTTTATGTTTCTTCTCCTTTTATTTTATTTGCTGGTAGTCATATTTCTCTTCTTTTTTTTCATGTTCAACTGACGAGTGCTGCATTATCATCACAGCGACTTGGGATCCCCCGTAATGCGCTAGTGGTACTTCAGTATGATATTATAAAAATATTTATATATAAATAAATGCATGACTGTAGAGGGGTGGCCATTTATATTATGATTAAAATTAATGAAATTTACCTGCGAATAAATTTATATAACTACGACACTGTCGATATGACAAAGTGTATTATGATTGGATAATTAAATAATAGCGAAGCACGAAGCACAAAAACAACAATGAGAGCCCCAAGTCTGTGTGATTAATAACCCTCATCGGTTCAAATATTCCAGGCATCCAACAGCACGACCTTTGCGTCGAACCACAATAAAGATTGCCTTTCAAACATCAAATATATTATCTAGTTGGCTTATATAAATAAGGCACCTGAGTTTCGATCCAATAAAAAACATATTAGCTGCAATAAACTACTATGTAAAAATTTGGTGATATGAATACAAATTAGAGATCTTACTTACAAGGATAGGATAGGACAAGGAAGGAGGATTTGTGCATGATTTTTTTGCTTATAAATAACTAAGTAATTTTAAGAAAAATTCTAAATGATATTTGGCTCATTTTTATACATTTATTTCTTACATCATACATATTGTTATACATTTTTTGGATTAATCATAATTTGCATGAAATCATGACAATTCAGACAGCTAGCAATGGTTTTGCAACCTTGGTCTTGCTAATAAAAGCTCCAAAAAAAGCTTATATCTATGTACTATGTATATCGCTGCTATTACTTTTTAAACTGACATTATAATGAAATGTGTGCAGGTATTATTAAGTGGACAGTGTTGATTTTTTATAGGAGAAATTTTTTAATGCATATTTTAAATTTTTTCATGTCCAATACATCAACAAAGTCAGTTTATAAAGGAACATGACAAATATAATATCAAACTACATCCTTTATTTTGTGTTTTTTCCAAAAAAATTACATTTATTGAAATGTTTTACCTGACCAACCTAGCTTAATTTTTGTGCTACTTTAAAATACTATGTAGGTACATATTTTTTAATGTAAAAATAAAACATTTTGTCAACAATTGAAAATATTTGATGTTTTATTGACATAATTTATATACATACATTGATGGAAAAAAATATGCTTATCTAGCAATAAAATTTATTCTAACTTTATCACCGTGTAAACTGTCGTCTGTCAGGCATACCAGCCTTACCGGGTTTTGGCTGTCGGTATATTACAGTTTTATCATTCTTTTTGAATCCAGACGGATTATTCATTTGCTTGAACTGGCCATAACCTCCGCCGCCCGTTCGTTTTCTGGGTCGATCATTCTTTTTTGCTCCAGAAACACCTGCAATAGTTTGAGTTAAGGAAAAAACTTACATATTCAAATGCCTAGAAATAAGTTAAAAATTTAAATTATAAAAAGGATACGAAGATCGATTGCTGGAGGTGTGCTGAATCCAAATGACCTTCCAACTTTTAGTAAATCAATTGTATCAATGTCAAATATCGTCTTTAGCTGATGAGAATCGTATGCTCGTACATAACTTTTGAATGCTTCTTTTGCAGACATGTGCAAAAAGTAATTCTTTGATATCAGTTTTTCCAGCTATAAGGATATTTAAATTATAAAATTTTGTGAATTGAATATTACGGAAAAAAAAAAAAAATCTCACTTGTAACTGAATATCGGCAATTTTAGACCAAGAGAATTCAAATTCATTCAAAGGCACTTTAGCATGCTTTAAATATCTTAAAAAGCCTAACTCCTCTGGTCGTAGAATTAAAAGAGCATGTCCAGAGCCACCTAATCCACGAGCTGTTCTTCCTACTCTATGAATGTATTCCTAAAAAAAATATTAATTTATTAAAACTGGTTTAAAATAGTTATAAGGTATAAAATATTTTACCTTGGGATCATCGGGTGGATCGAACTGAACAATCCAATCAACAGCTGGAATATCTAAACCTCTGGCTGCCACGTCGGTACATAACAGAATACCGCTTTCGGCATTGCAAAACTGGAAGAATGTTGTTGTGCGTTTTGTTTGTTGTTGTTTTCCCTTTAAACAAAACATAAAATTTATTATTTTTAAAATATTGAGTAAAATATAAAAATCAACTTACATGGATTGACATTACAGGAAGGTCAATATAATTAAACAGTTCATGATGGTATTTAACAGACATGCAACTGGAGAAGAAAACCATGACCTTCTTACGTCTATTTTTCTTAAGGAATGTGAATAATACTAACATTCGTTTTTCTGACGGGCATACAATATACCTAAAATATAAAAAAAACACCTCGTCAACAATATGAAACTAGCAGGATAAAAATAAATAAATTGTGATAAATTCAGATATCCGTTCTATTGAAATATCATTCAACGACTCAACAATTACAACATCCTTTACAATCAAAGAATGATCGTCGCGTGTAATCGGAATCAAATTGTCATATTCGCCTTGTTTTTCATCATACAAATGTAGTATCATTATTATTTTATAATTAAAAGAAGCATACCCTTGTTCTAAACCTGACACTGTAGCCGTCTCACGATGATCGTCGACCCCTACATATACTGGTTCTTTCTTCAATGCCAAAGATGTGAGGTTCTTGGTTTTTTCAGTTTGTGTAGCACTAAACAGCATGGTTTGTCTGCGTTCTATAATAATAATATCAATAGTTAAGTAAAATGATTAATAATATTTTAAAAAAATTATCATACTTGGCAAGAGATTAATAATTTGCTTCATCTCTTCTTCGAATCCTATGTCTAATATTCTGTCGGCTTCATCAATGACAAGGCATTGAAGATTTTTATAAAGGAATTCGGGAGTGTTTTGTAAATGGTCCAACAATCTTCCGGGGGTCGCCACAATTATATTAACACCTTAAATTATAAAACAACATTATTTTGGATATAATAGTCTTTAAGTAGGGATTTTACCTTTGGAAAGACGCTGCTGCTCGGTGGCTCGACTAGCACCGCCCATAATGAGACCGTATGTATGATGATGGTACTTCATGAGTTCTTTTAATACACCAAATGTTTGCATGGATAATTCTCGTGTCGGTGAAATAATAATACATCCAGTTCCTATGGAATAATTTTAAAAATGAATAATAAATTATAGAAAGCATTCTCACTTCAGAATTAGAAAACAAAATACCATTTCTTGGCATGAATTTCAATTTGAAAATCAGTTCAATAGCAGGAATTAAGAATGCCAGTGTTTTTCCCGAACCAGTTTGAGCAGAACCAACAAGATCCCGACCCTCCAAAAGTGCAGGGATTGATTTGGCTTGAATTTCCGTCATTGTGGTAAATCCCATATCTTTTATTCCCATCAGAGTTGCTTCACATACTTTGTCTTCTAATGATGTAAATTTTGTATCGGATAATATTCCAAGTCCGATACTTGATCCTGGTACTATAAAATAAATATTTAAATCAAATTTATCATAGTTTGTGAAATAAACACATACATCTTTCATATAGTATGTTTATAAATCATACATTTTTCACCCAGTTCCTCAGCATGTTCTGGCTTAACATCTTCTCCGTTAGTAACATCTTCTTGTTCCATATCTTCTAATGTGACTTCAGCATTTTCCTCATTATTGGTTTCTTCAGACAGGCTGTTCTTCTTCTTACGTTTCTTTCTTTTCTTTTCTGAAGATTAAAACATGTGGTTAAAATATATGAATTCGGATGAAAATTCTCAACAAACTATACGAACTTGATTCAGATTCGTTACTTTCTTGGGAATTTTTGAGGTCATCAGCAGTGACTAACTTTACAGTTGCTTCATTATCTTCGGGGTCAGTTTCGGTAGCCTCTGTGAAATAATTTATTAAATATTTTGTTAAAGCTATTAAAATATTTAAATGAATCGTGTAGATAAATTATGCTAATTCCATTAGCTTGTATCAGTTTTAACAAACATGTGATTCGGTACATAAATAAAACGTGTTTACGGGTGAAATCATTACACAATCACGTTAAATCAAGTAGTACTCACTTTGCTGTCGTTCTATTTCTTGTTTTTGTAAGAATTTTAGTTTCTTATTTTCTCTTTTCTTAATTTTTCTCATCAAAACTTTTTCTGGTACCGACATTCTAGCTGTCAATACACCACGTGCGGGTATAAAATGTTACCATGTCAGGTTCAACTGAAATCATTCGAATTTATATATGATTGAATCAGAAATTAGAAACTGAAAGGTAGCAAAAGAATATTTTTACAACGTTTGTTTTTAATTTCTTACAAAATATATTAGTAACCATTTCTTTTAAATTTCCGAAAGAGACCCCTTCATTCATTGTTTATACGATTTGAATGGATTATTTAAAAGATTATTAATAAAAAGTAGTTTTTTATAGTAAGTAATTAGAAAACATTACCATTACATACTTCTCCGCGATAAAATTAGTAATGTTGAGCAGCCAAATAATAATGACAACAAATGCACGTGGTGACATCTGTCAGATGTAAGTTGACTGAAGAAAATTTTATAGAAAGAAGATTTAAGTTATATGATTATTCTGGTATTATTCAGCTGTATATTTAAGTTACATAATGGCTGATAAGAGCAGGATATTTACCAGTAATAGAGTTTTAGCTCTGATTAGTTCAGGAGTTCCACTCGTTGCTAGATTTATCAAGAATAGAAGGGAAAATCTTTTCGTGTGTAGTACCGGCAGACATTTGCTAACTTATTCTCAGAGTCATTTGTCACTCCTAAGCGTAAGCCCCGCCCACAGTGAGGATATTACTTGTATCGCCGGAGATAGTTACTTGGTGTACAGTGCTGCCGGTAAAACAGTTTCAGCCTGGAGAAGAGGTCAAGAGTTAAAGCACAAATATGAATGTCGTGGAGACGTTCATCTACTGTTACCCTTCGGTCTACTTCTTGTCACCGTGGACGAAGACAGCTTGCTGCAAGTCTGGTATGTTAAAGAAGAGGTACTGTCTTTGGAGATTCCCTTTGACAATAAATCATTCAAAATTTCTGCCATTCTCCACCCCAATGCCTATTTAAACAAAATTCTACTGGGAAGTGAACAAGGTCAAATGCAGCTTTGGAATATCAATTCTTCGAAATTAGTTTATACTTTTAAAGGATGGAAATCATCAATTAAAGTTCTGCAACAGGCTCCCGCCCTTGATGTGGTTGCTGTCGGCTTGGCCGATGGGAAAGTGATTCTTCATAATCTAAAACTCGATCAGAGTATCATGGAATTGGGTCACGGTGGCTCACTAGTTACAGCTATATCTTTTCGCACTGACGGCCACCCAATAATGGTGGTTGGTACGGAAACTGGTCAAATAATTTTATGGAATTTAGAAGAACGAAAAGTGTCCTCTTGCGTAGAAATGGCTCATGAAAAAGCGATTGCAAATGCTGTGTGTTTACCTGGTGAACCATTGGTTATTACTAATTCGGCCGACAATTCTATTAAACTATGGATTTTCGATATGCCCGATGGTGGTGCCAGACTTTTAAGATACAGGTAAATATACTGGTTAATTCATTTATTAATATTGTTTAAATTATAAATATGTTTTATTCAGGGAAGGACATTCTTCTACTCCAACTGTAGTTCGTTTTGTGGGCCACTCTAATGATGCTCTTATGTCTGCTGGATCTGATAGTTCTATGAGAATTTTATCAACAGTTCCAAACCATCACCCGCAGAGTCTCGGAAAAGCTTCTTATAATAGAAAAATATCAAAAAATAAAAGTACTAAAATTTTATAATCAAAATGAACTTTAATATTTCTGTATTACTAACAAAAATATACTTTCAGAACGTGGAGAGCATGACGCACTTATAATGCCTCCAGTAATGGATTTCAGCAGCTCCATGCAGAGAGATAAAGAGTGGGATAGTATTGCAGCTCTCCATTCAGGTATAAAAACAGTCACAACATGGTCTTTATACAAGAAAAAAATGGGCGAACACAAGCTCAGGCCTAAAAATAGGAACGATCAAGCAGTTGCGACTTGCCTCACGGTTACACACTGTGGAAATTTTGTATTCATTGGTAAGTTATTTAATTTTCAGAATTTAACAAGGATTGAGATTTATATTTTTTGTATTTACAGGCTATAGTGATGGTAAAGTTTTGAAATACAATATGCAATCCGGTCTTTTGCGAGGTAGATTGGGATCTCAAAAAGGTGCTCACAAAGGCCCCATTAGAGGCATTGAAACTGATCATCTCAACAGTCGCATTGTCACAGTTGGTCAAGACAAACGTCTCAAAATATGGCCCTTCAATAAGTGTAAGTCTATTATCATCTAATAATTTTAGAATTTCATTGCTTGAATTAATTGTAATTTTTTATTATTAGCGAAACTGCCAATGAAAATTCTTAGACTCGAAAATTCACCATCATTCACACGCTGTCACAGAGAAAGCAGTTTATTAGTTATTGCTAATGAAGATTACAGTATATTGATACTGGATATGGACACAAATAATATTGTAAGGAAGTTCGAAGGTCATACATCTAAAATAAACGATGCATGTTTTAGTCATGACAGTCGGTGAGTTCTTTTAAAAAATTATAAATAAACAATATTTTATCATTTTATCATCGTTTTAGGTGGTTGATATCAACATCGATGGATTGTACCTTTTGTACCTGGGACATA
Source organism: Agraylea sexmaculata (assembly GCA_022606485.1). Classification (NCBI taxonomy): domain Eukaryota; kingdom Metazoa; phylum Arthropoda; class Insecta; order Trichoptera; family Hydroptilidae; genus Agraylea; species Agraylea sexmaculata. The sequence continues at coordinate 34,116 of JAGTTH010004105.1, read as the reverse complement.
CCGACTGGACAATTGATTGATATATTTAAAGTATTTATTTTATCAATATACAATACATAAGTTTTCAGTGTGTTAATGTGTATATTATGTAACTATTATTGTAGGTTGATTCTCCTTGCACTTCATTGAGTATGTCTACAAGTGGAGATTTCTTAGCAACTACACATTCTGGATTATTAGGTGTTTACTTATGGGCAAATAGAACATTGTATGTTCACATTAATTTGAGACCAATAGAATTGGATACATTAAATATTCCAAAAATAGGTATTTTATTTTACACATTCATTTGTTAACATTAAATTCATTCCCTTATTTAATACTTATGCATTTGTAGAATTACCCACATCTGTCACAACAGCAGCAGAAACTCTGGAAGAATTCGAATCGTTGAATTTGAATGATGAAGCTGTTTATAAATCACCTGAACAAATAAATGAAGAATTAGTGACTCTATCAAACTTACCAACTTCACGTTGGCAAAATCTACTCAACTTGGATATTATTAAAAAACGAAATAAACCAATAGAACCTGTCAAAGTGCCGAAAGCAGCACCGTTCTTCCTACCGACCATATCAAATATTGAAAGTCATTTTGATCTATCTGATGTGCAAAAAGAGAATGAGAGTAAAATACTAACTCCACTCACATTCACCAGTCTTACCTCTTTTGGAAAAATGTTGGATTCGACTAAAGATAATGATGATTTTACAAAGTGCATTGCGGAATTAAAAACTATGGGTCCGTCTAGAATTCATTTTGAAATTCAGAGTATGTCGTCAATCGAAGGTGGCACAATCGAAGTGATGCAACAGTTCTTGAAAATGATCACACACATGCTGAGCAGTAACAATAACTTTGAACTGGCACAATCTTATCTCAGTCTGTTCTTGAAAAGCCACGGTAATTTTATAACTGAAACTCCAGACCTGATGTCTCTGGTAGATGAAATTCAGCAAGTACAAAAAAAGACATGGGACAAATTGCAAGGAATGTTGCTAGCTAATCTATCTATAGTGAAAGCATTCAAAGATATGTCTTATTGATCCTTTGTTATTTTACATTATGAAATAAAAAATCTTTGAATAAAAGTTAAAATCTTTCTATAAAATAAAAATCAAATACTTAGTAAAATAACATTTATTTCATAATCATTTACAAACGAAAAACATCATTTCTTTATTTTCATATAATAATTTACACATTTTTTTTTTCAAATTTACATGACTATTCCTTTTTATGTTGAAAAAGGATAATTTTAGTCTGTTTAGGTAAGTAAGTCTTCAAATTAAATTCACTCCATGATGGCCTCACAATGAGTATTTTCAACTCTCACGCATGTCGATAAAAGATTGTAAGGCTCTCAAATCGTTATCATCCAAAGGAATGTCTTCGATGTACTTTCCAAATGCCACTGTTATTCTATAGATGCTACGTTTGACAGTCGATTTCAATTCGGCAAGTGTCTTCATCGCTGCAACATCTTGACGGACAGTCTTCTTGGTGACGATGTTGGATTTAGACAATCGGTCGAGGGCCCTCTTCAGTCTCAGTGATAAATTTATCATTTCAGGTAGTCCATCTTGCACAACACCATAAGAATCCTCTCTCAGGGAAGCGGCTGCCAATTCGGCCAATCCTCGGCAGACCTTTGTAACAATACGTCCCTCGTCGATCACACATTTCAATTTGACTTCTTCTAGATCTCCAAAGATGAAAGCGATGGCCGGTTTGCGCTTCAAAGTTTCTGGTAGAGAAGCTAAATCTTTCAGAATGGATTCTATTCTACTGACCTCGACCCTTCCCGAGACCGAAGTTCTCTCCGAAGACATCGGAAATGCTAGATTTCTCATCGCCACTCGATCGGGGTGACCGGTGGAAAGAGCTGGAACTGCAGGGAGACCGGGCGGAGAGACAGGGTTAGGGCACGGAGAATCACCAGATAGAGCTTCCACTGATGCACAATAATCACGGATTAAAGAAATACAATCAGCGAATAGACTTTGCCAATTCGTGGGATGACCGCCCGGCAGAGACAGGCTGAACAATTCTTTTCTGCGGTGCAAATTCTTGAAAGAAACTTCGAACAGATCTTCCGCTGCCAGGAGACGGATGATGCGGGGAGACGAGGAAGACAGGGCGGCGCCCAGGCTTAGGGAAGACGACGGAGACAGAGGGAAACTGTGAGGCGCAGACAGGAACACCAGCAGCAGCAAGCGGAGCCAACGGAGAGAACAAGTGAACAAGGACAGGAACAACCAGCACAACGAGCACGACCACGACAGGGACAAGGGACTGCGCAGGGGACAGGCGATGATGTCGAGGGGCGAACACGAGTAAGGAAACAACGACCAGCGGGACAACTTGTACAAGATGGAGAACAACAACACGGGGACTACACTGCGTCGGCAGGACCACCACAGCTCGGCCAGGAGACACTCCTTTATCTGGACGAACTTCAGGCGGCGAATCGGAGGAAAGAACGGCCGGCAGCGGGACAACGACCACGAGGACCACCACTCCGTCACTCCGGTCGACACTCCGGCCAACAACAGGAACAGTCTTCTCTCGTCCAGGCAACGGCGGCCGGAACAAGCAGAGTCCAGCCATAACGAAGACAGGAACCAGAAGAAAGCACCGCTGCAAAACAGGTTCATTGACAGGGAGAACAACGAAGACGGAGACAACAGACTGAGGAGGCGCTTCAGGCGGGAGGGCGGCGGGGCGGGGGGGCACAACACTGAGCGGGACGAGAGGGCGGAGAGGGGGAGGAGCAGCAGGGACGCGGGGAGGGACAAGCAACAGGAGTACAGGGGAGAGGAACCAGAGACAGTGGATGAGAACAGGAGCAGGGCAGACACCAGCAGGCAGCAGCAGCACGAGGCTGTGGCGGCTCGACCAATCACGGCGCTCTTGGCGTGCGTGAGGCTGTCGAGCATGGCAGCTGTTCTGTTACTGGACCACACTTCACTGAACTCTCTTCGGTTGAATAATGCCGGTTGGACCGCGCCGCCACTTTTGACGTTTCAATATTGCCATACTATTAAATTTAGTACCCATTTATTATTCGCTTTTATAATTTAGAAAAGAAGAATATTTCAATTGTGTACATGTTTTTTCAAACACGAGTGGAAATTAAACGTAAATCGATAAATTATCATGAATATTTATATTCCATATGAATGACGAGCAAAAACGACGAGTGAAAATTTTTATAATACCAAATATTAAATAGTACTTCAGCTAGCAAATTAACATCCAATACGATTCTCAAATGTAACTAGATATACTGATTTCTAATATGAATCTTCTTGTAATTGTGCAACCATTACAATTGATGAAAAAAGCATCTGTCAAATTGACAGGTATTTTCTGTAATTCAGTTTTATAAGGAAATATTCATACTTAACTATGTAAAAACGTAGTAGGTAAGAAACCTATGTATCTCATGATGTCAATACTGAAATATGTATGTAATTAATTGAGAGAATAATAATGAAAAAATCAATAGCATATGGCCAAGCTAAATTGTCTCGGAACTCAAAAAAAGTATGCTCTCATTGTAAAAAACATCAAAGAATTATCTAAAAGAGCTTTGCATGTATTAAAATTAAAACCAGGTAATTTTAATTAAATTATTATAATGTTCTAATGAACGTTAACCATGTGAAAAAGCTTTTAGTATTATGTTTTGAATCTATGCTTGATAGTGTAATGAAAATACATAAATCAATTTACAGTTTTATTATAATATTGTGAATCTTGTACATCAAGCTATTTACATTCTTTTAATTATTTAAATACAATACATATATTATCGACAAAACTTGAAGTTAAGATAATTTTTTAGGCACAAACAGAAAATGTATTATGGAGACAGAACATTCGAATTATCTAATAATTTTATAAAAATATTTTTTTTAAATAAAAATAAAAAAATCTTTGGTTAATAAATTTGATACATTAATATTAATTTTAATAGATTAAACAAAATCAAATAAAAAATGAAAGAAGTATTTGTCGCATTGTATGCACCACACAAACCTCTCTAGAACCGAATTTGTCGGCAAGTCTCAAACAAATTCGGATCTACAGGGTAGATGTAGAGCATTAACTGCTTCTGCTCCAATTTTTTGATAACTCCATCCATAGTCCACTATTGAAGTTAACCTGAAACAAATAAAAAATATATATGAAACCAATAAATGAAATAGTGGTCTAGGTTAAGATAGCATGGTACAAAAAAAAAATTATAATTAATTTGGATGGATGCTCTTTAGTGTGAATATTAAGTTGGGGGGTGGATATGAATAAAAGACTGTAAAGCTCTGAAATCGGAATCGCCCATAAACATGTCTTCTTGAAGGTCATCACTATGTTATAGATTCTATGCATGACTATCGATTACAATTTGGTCTTAATAGGCGAAATATATTGCAATCTCCTGGCGGACAATGGTGGAATTACTCAACCGATCGATTTTCAGACAAGCCCAATTCGTCATTTCGATTAGGCTGTCTTGTAAAACACCATAAGAAACCTATTTCAGGAAAGCGTCTTCCAATTCAGCCAATATCCAGCAGATCTTCATCAGTATGCGCTCCCCGTCAATCACACTCGAGTAGTCGACCACGTCTGAAATTCCCAAACAGGAAAAAGGACCACGCGGAGAGGAGGGGTTCGGGCATGCGGGATAGAGACAAGGACGAGTGGGGCCTGAAACGAGCTTTACAGGAGATGAGAACAATGAGAATGAGGAGCAGCGAGGACCGGGACAGGATTGGGGCGGAGTCCTGAAGTGTGAGGGGGGGAGGGGCGCGGGGCAGGGAGTAATCACGGCTAATTATGAAACACACACCGCTCGATAGCGCCGCCACTTTTGACACTTCAATGCCGCCATGTGTTGCCACTGCATAGAATCTCCCGTACGCATTTCGATCCAGCATTTATAAATAACTTAATGCGTTTCATGTACGTAAAAAATATAATGAAAATGCGTAATAATAGAAACAAAATTTACCTTCATTTTTTATATTAATCAATTGTAAATCTTATCAGATTTGATTATGTAACAACCACAAATTTATTGTTTATTATAACACTAGACCCTGTCTTTACGGCACCGTATCCAGTTCTCAGTTAAAAAGCGATCTTACTTGACTTTTCGATCAAAGTTGAAAAAATAACCTACAAAAAAGGTTTACCGGCCGTAACTTTTGTAATACGCTAAATTCTCTTGCGTTCACCAAGATTTAAAAAAAAGGCTAGCATAAAGCCGGATTTAGACCAGGGGGTTCAACAATGAACCAAATATTTACAATTAGGCAAATATTGGAGAAGTGTAATGAGGCCGACGTGGAGACTCATCACTTGTTCGTAGATTTTAGGCAGGCATTCGACACAATCGATAGGGATATTATTTACAGCACGATGAGAGAGTTTGGGTTTCCGGAAAAACTCATAAGCCTCTCAAAAATGACGCTGACAAACACCAAAAACTACGTACGGATAAATGGTGTACTGTCGGAGTCTTTCATCACCAGAGCAGGCGTTAAACAGGGGGACGTGATATCCCCCCTGTTATTTTCATTAGTTTTAGAAAAGGTTATGCGTCTTGCAGGTTGTAGCAATAAGTCTAATATCTTCTATAAGTCTTTTCAGGTACTCGCTTTTGCAGACGACGTAAATATTATCGCTAGAACTAAGAACGTGTTAATTGATAAGGTTAGAGCAATAAGGGATGCCGCTAAAATAGTAGTATTAGTCATAAACGTAGATAAAAGTCAGTATATGCATGTGACATCCAACTCGGAATTGGTAGCACATCGTAGCCTGAAGGTAGACAATGACCACTTTCAGGAGGTTGACTCTTTTGTATATTTGGGAGCAGTGGTCACTAAGGAGGCTGGAAATAACCAGGATATAAACTCTCGCCTGCAAAGTGCTAATAAGGCATATTTCGGCTTAGTACGCTTGCTCAGATCAAGATATCTAAGTAGAAGTACCAAGGTAGAATTATACAAGATGCTAATTAGGCCAGTACTAACCTACGGTGCAGAAACATGGGTTATTACCAAGACTGAGGAGGATAGGCTACTTAGGTTCAGTTATTCTTAGAAGGATCTTGGGTCCTATTCAGGAGGCACCGGGACTATTTAGAATTAGACGGAACGATGAAATTTACTCATTATATGAGAGTTTCTTAGGGCTTTAACATTAGGTTGGGCCGGACACGTGGAAACAGCAGGAGGGATAGTATCGGAAATACTATCCAGCAAGCCTGTGGGTAAGAGAAGGCAGGGTAGACCTAGGCTAAGGTGGGCGGACGAGTTCTATAAGGTAGTTAGGAGTTTAGGTATTAATAACTGGAGGAGCATTAAGTGGAAGATGCTGGTGCAGGAAGCCTTGGTTCATCACTGAACTGGAGTGCTTGTGATGATGATGAATTCTCTTGAGGAGTTAATGGGTTTTCATGTAACTTTTGTAATTCGTTGAATTCTGTTGCGGAGTTTATTGTTTTTCATATAACTAGACTCTGTCATTATATTGCCGTATCAAGATCTCAGTTAAAACGCGATCTTGCTTGACTTTTCGATCAGAGTTGGAAAAATAACCTGCAAAAAAAGACCAACCTACTGTAACTTTTGTAATTCGTTGAATTCTGTTGCGGAGTTAATTGTTTTTCATATAACTAGACCCTTTCATTATATTGCCGTATCAAGATCTCAGTTAAAACGCGATCTTGCTTGACTTTTCGATCAAAGTTGGAAAAATTGCCTGCAAAAAAGACCAACCTACTGTAACTTTTGTAATACTTTGAATTGTGTTGCGGAGTTTATTGTTTTTCATATAACTAGACCCTGTCATTATATTGCCGTATCAAGATCTCAGTTAAAACGCGATCTTGCTTGACTTTTCGATCAAAGTTGGAAAAATTGCCTGCAAAAAAGACCAACCTACTGTAACTTTTGTAATTCGTTGAATTCTGTTGCGTTGTTTATTGTTTTTCATATAACTAGACCCTGTCATTATATTGCCGTATCAAGATCTCAGTTTAAAAGCGATCTTTTCGATCAAAGTTGGAAAAATAACCAGCAAAAAAGACCAACCTACTGTAACTTTTGTAATTCGAGGAATTTTGTTACGGAGAAAAGCGATCTTGCTTGACTTTTCGATCAAAGTTGGAAAAATAACCTGCAAAAAGACCAACCTACTGTAACTTTTGTAATACTTTGAATTGAGTTGCGGAGTTAATTGTTTTTCATATAACTAGACCCTGTCATTATATTGCCATATCAAGATCTCAGTTAAAAAGCGATCTTGCTTGACTTTTCGATCATAGTTGGAAAAATAACCTGCAAAAAAGGACAACCGGTCGTAATTTCCTTACATTCTTATTTTAATTAAACCTTTTTTCGTAATATAATAGTATTTTATCTTTTACTCTTGTAATTGAATTAATTTAATAATCAATTTTTTATATCATTTTTACTTTTTTATCAAGTATGAAAGCTTTTTTCAAATATATAAGTTAGCTAGGTGAATTCTATGTACAACTTTCTGTAAAACGTATATCATAATAACGTATATCTTTTTTTTCCATTTCAGATAAGCGTTTTTGATTTGTAACAATACAATTAATAGTGAAATGAAAATAAATTATCTACATTTAGTCTTTATTAATTATACATTAATGTAGATTATACAATCTGAATTTCTTTGAATATCATTCTCAACTTTGTATAATGAGCTTTGCTTACACTTTCCCATAAATAATTTCCTATTCATTGATGGCTTAAATTTATTATTGTATTCTAATTGTTATATTAAATGTTATCGGCGCTTCCATATTACACACTTAAATTTTTTTAATTTCCCAAATATACGCAATTGTTATAATCTTCACGTCATATGTGAATAAGATACTGGAAATCTACAACAACGTTGATGATTTTTTTGCTGGAAATATTTATAAAATATTGATAAAAGCATTTCAGTGATTTGACTATCCTTTACATTCATTTTATGCCAATCACATGTGTTTTTTATAAATTTTTGGTAAAACAAATTAAAATTTACATTAAATATGAATTGTAAAAAACTTGTACTGCCAGTTCAAACTAATAATCTTTTATTCAAATACTTTGTATCGCTTATACATAAGCTAGTCACTTTTTTATTTTTCAGGTTAAATAGAAAAAGGCATTTGATGTATATTGCTGATTTTATTAAAGAAAATCCAATTAATATGACCATATATAATTTTGATACATGAGATGAAGACTATGTAAAATCATATGTTTTTAACATAATTACATATACAGTAGTTATTATAGAAATTAAGTTATAGAAAAGTTTCAGACTCCTATAGTTAAATTGTGTATTTATTAAATTTTCTGTTGTGTATGCTGTAAGTAGACTTAGATAGGAAAAGGTTATAATATATATTTTTAGTTTATCATACAAATTATATGCGAATGATAAATTTCTTCAATATATTTGTCCAATTTTAATAAATTGCTGTTTTCAATTGTACTTACATGTTCATTAACAGTTACTTTTTAATGTTAGTTAATTTCTTAATATTCTTATGCTAGAGCAGTATTAGTTAATTATTACGCAAATAAATAATTAAAAAATGCGCACATACTAAGTAAAAGAATTTTTTTTTATAATATGACAATTATACTGTTAAATGTTTATTTAAATCAGTGCATTAAATGTTAACTTATGTCGAATTGTAATGCGAAAATTGAAAATCTGTATACATAAGATTTTTTAATAAACGTTTGTCAATGGGATAAATAATACCTGCTGACATTGAAAGATCAATATTATCCAGACAATGTAAGAGTTTTTCAGAAAGGAAAATGCATCTTCTTATCTAAAAATAAAAAATTAAAATAATATAGGTATATTGGATGAATAAACATATTTTTACTGATACAAACTTTGCTCATAAAAAATTTTTAGGTTTGAACATGTGAATTGAATATTTTCTCCGACCATTGCACAAATTATTATGTGAATAGATTCGTAAGCATAGCGTAGTATAAAATATCTATCGTTTGATGAATTATGTACTTCATTAAACGTAGGAAAGAATGCTGATATGTATGTGAAAGTTATAGTAACGAGTATCTGTAATATAATATGTGATGAAAAATTGACAGTGAAGTTGGATTAATTGCAATTACCTGAAATCTGTAAATTCTCTTCAACGAATCGATGCCAAACACGATGATATTGTATACATCTTCAAATCTTTCAATATCAAAGTAATATAATACGAATTTTCATTCTTTTTTTGTATGCAGAACATCAGTTTGCAAGAGGATCGAGCTACAAAATCATTCATATGCCAAACTTAAAGCTTAATCTGTTGCCTCAAGAGTTGTCCTCTGTTGCGCATGCGCCAGGTATAAAAAAGTCCGTAATTTAAACAGTAAAAAGAGTAATGACTGGATAGTACAAAAAATATACATTTTTTCACATTTCATTAAATTTTCACTAATTTCGAGCGTTTCGTTGATGGTGAATATTTTTTTCATATAAATTTACAATTGACTCTTACAATAAAAAATGCAATAAAGATATGTTCATATACAAATTAGACTTATCTGCTAATGGTGTTTCTATTTCTTGTTTATTATATAAAATGCAATCGATGCTGTTATTAAAAAATATGTAAAACAAAGTAGTTTTTCGTATACACTATTAAGAATATTGTATTTACAATAACCGAAAATACAACCCGGAATTTGCATGCTGACTTGACACGAGCTGTTAGGTTTGTGATAGTATTAAATAAAAGCACGTTTATGTTTATGGGAAAATAATTTTAATATAAATATATCAATGATTTTATGCACGTATAATATATTTAATATTATTAGAGAATATAAATAAACTATCAAACCATATTCGAGTGGGATAATATGAGGGATGTCTTTGTCGCATTGTATGCACCACACAAACCTCTCTAGAACCGAATTTGTCGCCTGTTTTCAAACAAATTCGGATCTACAGGGTAGATGTAGAGCATTAACTGCTTCTGCTCCAATTTTTAAAAAATTATTTCATCATAGGTCCTCTCTTGAAATATACCTGAAACAATCAACATTACTATTAAGTCAACGCAAAAACAAAATATTATAATTTTACGGTGTGGTCAATCATAGCCATTGGTAAATTGATTGGATTATATTACTCCACAAACATAAGAAACAAATAATATGTCATATAATAAATATAATTGTCTAAGTGTGTGTATGTTATATGTCTGTATTTCTGTACGGGTCCTTCCCTCAACCATCCTCAGAGTATATATAAAAATTCAAAATTCTTTCGACTAAAATACATAACTTATTATCTTCGTATTAAAAACAAAGCAGAGCATCTAAAAACAATATCGATTAACAATATTAAATAAATAAATAATATTTTTAGATGTATTTAATTTGATAATGCATAATAATTCCACATCTTTAAAATAAAAAATTTCTTCTAATAGATAAAAAAAAACACTTTAAAGCAAAAATTAATTCAAAACTCAAATATAACCGTCCTATTAAAAAACCAAGCAGAACATAAAAAAAATGAACAATTTAAAAATTTCAATTAAAATTACCCTAGTATTGTATAATTTGATAACAAAATATTAATTGTAAATAAGAAAAAAGAGCTTCGTAAATCTAAAGTCGTTGGTTTATTATTGTACAATAAATGCTGCAAATGACTAGAGTACGGTATCTTACAGTTTGAAGAAATATTTTCTTATAAAATCCCATCGTGATTTGTTAATATTTTTTTATAAAATAACTGAATAATTATGATTAATAGCGTTATTATAAATGTAATTTGGAATTTAGGTTGATTTGGGTAACTTTTCTCAAAGTATAAGAATAAAAAAATAACGTTTGATTGGAATTGGAAAAAAGTATTCAATATCTAAATAAATAATAAAACTTACATGTATTTTAACTCGAATATGTACTAATTACTGTTATAGTTCAGAACAAATTATTAATCCTTGACGAAAACTGTTATTTCAAGCACATTTATTTATTATTACAATATACAATATGTGATTTATTTTATTAGGTATATATTATATTTAATATTATTGTGAAATTTTCATCCAGGCATATGAGGGGCTCATAATTAAAAAAATCCCATTCTCAGTAAAATAATCAAATATTGGCTTTAATACAAAATTATGGTTCCAAAGAAGATTTACATTTTTTTTTTACTTTTGCTCGATTTAATTTGAACTAGACTTTACATATTATATTACATATATTTGACGTGGTTGTGAGTGATGGAAAAAAATTGCGGATTTTTTTTATCGAATATACGATATAATTATTTAAATAGTAGTCAATACTCTTGTATGGTTGTGACGTAATGTTTAACGGTTCAGTGTGTGAACTTAACAGTTAAAAGAAGGCGTTAAAAGGAAAGACGTGTCTCTGCTATTCCAACAAGGACACACTCACATCCATATTGTATTAGTATTAAATATCTATATGTATATTATACAATAATGTATAGACCAATTGACTAGACGCTGACATCATTCAGATGTGATCACATAAGAGATCATCGTGTTTACTCGACTTGAAAATTCATCATTGAAATAATAAAAATTGTGATCAGTGATGAATCAATCCTGTAGCCAATAATAAGAAGCTCTTGCTTTGATTTAGTAAAAAAAATATCTACACCCAGAGATGTGCCAATATCAAACGAATATTATATTAATCGATTATAATTTCTTATTAATGCACTCATAAGAAGAAATTTGACTTATTCATAATCGAGCGTTATACAACTGTCTCTTTGGGTAAAAAGGATAGAGGAATATATAGAGATATATATAATAATACAACAATATTCGTTCGACTTTGGCACATCTCTAGGTACACCGAAATAACCATATCAATTTCACCAACAAATTTACAATTTTTTTTATTTGTTTAGAAATTCAGTAGTGTGTGAAATGATGAAGTGAAAAACTTGGTTTCAATTATTAACTGATGTTAACCCGGACAAAACATTTACATAAAAAATGTAAGGTCTGGTAATGATATATTAAGCTTTCATATAAATGTTATTATATTAGACTGTTTTGGTTGAATTTCTTAATGACTAAGGTCTCCAGCGAAAAAAGTAATTTTTCAACAAAACCTGTACCTGGGTAAATTTTACCTGATCCCCCCAATTAAATACTGGTTGTTTATTCTCTCCGAATGACTGAATCTGGCACTGATAATTCATATAATTTAATTGATCAACATAATGATAAAATAAATTAAAATAGTGCCCAAAGATATTTTTTTTTAGATAAATTCAAAAATATATGTTTTTCTTTTTTTTCTTCTCTTTTATTGTTAAATTTATTTTTTCTCAATTGTAATTTTTTCAACTGACTAGTACTGTATTATCATCACGGCGACTTGGGATCCCCCGTAATGCTGTGGTGGTTGTGCAGTATGATGTAGTAATTATATGTATTTATATGTAAAAAAAAAAATGTATAACTTTTTTGTAAGAACCGTTTAAATCAATATTTTTCTGATTACAAACATGGGGCGAAATATCGAAAGATGTGAAACAGAGGCAATCCTAAAAAAGGTGTCGTTGGGGGTTGAATAGGGGTGAATTTAACCACCCGTTGTCATGGCGATGGATGCCCGAATCCAACCCTGTCCTTCTCTCCCTCTATACCTGATTCGTCCGAATATCATCATGGTACTTTTTTACCACCCTCCCCCTTAAACATATTATTATCATTTGGTTTCAAAAAAATAAACACCCATTACTATATACGGGTTGTCTTAATTTTTTTTTAAATTTTATTAGGTATTATTGACAAGCTGAGGTTTGAATTATACTTGATTGATAATTGTATTTGATCCCTTGGTTGTATTTTTATTTCTTGGAACAATAGGAAGGGGAGTTACGTGCGGTTGCTAAGCGTCTGTCGTTAAAAAGCAGAACTTTGTATAATCAATAAAATATAAGGCATCGATAATAAAATATATTTATATTCGTATGCTTGTGGAATGCTCATCGGAAGCGAAACTTTGCATTTATAAACATTTATTATGATGCAGACATTTGCACAAATGTTTCGAAAAGCTCGTTTGTTTGACAGCTCGATGGAAATTATGCAAATAGTTATTTATTACCCGAATAGCGGTGGCCGATTTGTTGTAATTTCTAAAAAATATATCAACGGCGAAAGAATACATTGTGGTTTGACAACAAAAAATCGAGCAACTCCCGTGGCTTCAATCACCTGTCCAAATACGTGGACAGCGCGTCTTGTGTTTTGAACATAAATAATTTGGCCAAAAAATCTTACATTTAAAATAATGTATAACTAATACTAAGCGACCATTCGTTGAAATTCCCATCGAGTGCCTTATAGGAATTTATCGCGAATTGATCTGATGGTTGTTATTTAAAAAATACACTCAACTTTCAGTTTCATCACAGCATGGCAACTAAAGATGGCCGCTTAACAAATCGGGCAAGGTCAAAGAAGACGACCTGTTCGCATTTTATTATATAGTAGAACAGGGAGACAGACACAAGAGGATTTGGGAGTACAAAAAGGAGGTCCAAGAGTTTTGCAGACAGTCGACTGTGAGACAATGTGTGGTGGGAGTCAAGTTCTTTGACCCTAAATACACCATTTAACAAATGATGTCATTAATCGATAATTTCCCACACAACAATGAAAATTATATTTCCACAGTACATGCGGAAATAATTACATTAAAATGTCTTCTATTGGATTCCCACATGACTCACAATACGTAATATAAAACACGCGATGTTTACCCTGCCCATAAAACTTGACCCTGTTACATCTCAACGACTGAAATTTAATTTATAATAATAACAATATGGGTTTAGAACACCAGACACCGGAAAACGATGATAAAGAGTTATTCGTGGGTGTGGCATTCAAACAATGATATAATAAATTATTCATTTGTTTAACCGTTAAATTGTAAAATGAAGGAATGCATGTAAATGTTGCCATGCGAAAGTACCTACGCCTCGCGAATAACTAAGTGGGGCGTTTTTTTTTTTATTTTAATATCCCACACTGTGAAATATGATATGAAATAATATATTTTTATAAATATTTTTTTTTTTTGTGTATATATAAATATTTTTTATTAATGAATGCACGCGGAATCGATTTGAATTTGGAACGCGAGACGTGTCGGCGGTGTTTGAATTTGAAATCGGTCGATACTCACGTGATCTGTGAACGGCAGCCTTTCCTCCCGCTTTCACCGACATTGTGATACAAAGTGTTAATTAGTGATTAGTTGAAATGTGTAATTGTGATGAGATAGCGATCTGTAGTGCGGTAGCGCGGCCGGCCAAGGACAGCTGGTGTCTGGCATCAAACATGGCGTCCCCGACACAGTGGCGGGGGAACGAGGCCGCGGGGTGGGGGGGCTGTGCTCGCAGTAACGTTACATAGTACCCTCATTTCACACTATCATTATATACTTTAAAAAAATACAACCCCAATTACATATAGCGGACGTATGATTTCTTCACATTCGTTAAAATATCACAATTTGTACTGAAAAATCTATACCATAGATATCGCATTGCATATAAATAATTCCTGCAATTTTGTGTAAACTCATATTGTTGCACTCTTCTCTCCTATTTGATAAAGGCATAAGTGTGTCTCCCTCACTCAACAAATTTATAGTGACCTCTGAGAATGGTTGTGACAATACATGTTAAAGAAGTAGGCTTTGGTAAAAACTGAGCCTAGATGTATTTGAGTACATATGACATGTAGTAACAATGCATTTACCCATTTTACTGTGAAATATATGAAGAGAGAAGTCAAGTAAAATGTTTGCCAGATAACTCATGTTTTTGGCCACTTGATCCACTTGTATTGTTGCACTCATCTCATCTCATTCTGCCATAAATTTTACATGCGTGCAAAAAATACAGAAAATAAATAAAAAAATAATAATGTGAATCGGCACTATTTTTGTGCATTACGCAAAACAGTAGCTCTCAATCTGCTTAGTGCAAAGCGGTGTGGTAAGAGGTGGAGGTGGGTAATAGTACAAGTGTGTCTCCCTCACTCAACACATTTCTAGTGACCGCTGAGGGTGGTTGTGACAATACTTTGGCGATTAAAACACAATAATATATTAAACATCTTAAACAAGTACTCTGCGGTAAAAAAACTGACCGTGGATCTATTTGAGTGTATGTTTTAGTCCATATGACAAGTAGTAACAATGCATTTACCCATTTTACTGTGAAATATAACTGAAGATATGAAGAGAGATGTTTACAGTATAATGTTTGCCAGGTAACTGATGTTTTTGGCCACTTGATCCACTCTTGGTTAGTTCAACCACACATTTAGCCACTAAATGTCATAGTTTACTTAGATTTAAAATGTGATCGTTTGGAATATGGAAAGAAAAGTATTGTTACATATTATGGAGGAAATATACCTTACGCTTTCTTACTAGAAATTTTAAATAATTCTAAAATATTTCTATTTCTAATATAAATCATTAGTAAATGTGATACTTATATAAGTATGTCTCATTCACTCGAATAATACTAAATTTGATTTTTTCTTCGTCTTTGAATATTCTTTCTAGTGAAAATTGACGATAAGAATGACAAACAACTAGATGTATGAATATCAAGATGGCGGACCGAGTAGACGAGTCTGTCTCTCTAGTCTGTCGAGTGTTGTCTCTGTCACTTGTACGACCTTCTAATATCGGTGATGTCTGATAACTATACAATATCGTATATTTTACTCATATGTAAAATAATTATAACAACAAATTGAATTAATTAAAAAATAAACAGTTTAATATTAATTAATTAGTTTAATTAACTCCAATTATGAGTAAAAAAATCAATAATGGTCATGTGTCGTCAAACATTTTTACAGACTTCAATTGAAGAATTGATTGCACAAAAATGAAATATCAACTCGAGAGTTAGGTAGCTTACTGATTTAAGAACGTGTTCAGCCGACATCAACGATATTAGAAGGCCGGGCAAGTAGATGATAAATTTCAAGATGGTGGACAAAGCAGATGAGTGGGTATTGCCTCCGTCAAATTCGTCTGCTTGGTCCGCCATCTTGATTACTTCGTACAAATATGAGATGACAAGAAATATGTTTGCCTATTACTTTTAAATATTAATACATTTATTTTGAATATTACTTTTTTTACCTCGTAGTATTCTTCGAGCAATTGTGTTTACCGATCCAACCCTGGCACAACCATTAAATGTTAATCTGTAACTGAGAACGAGAGTGTAACGGTAAATTGTTTATTTTTCTCTTTAGTTCAAATGTCAAACAAACAATAAACGTCTGTCTATCTTATACTTCCCACAGGTAATAATATGAATGATCGCGTATTTCTCGCACGTTTTGGTCACATACAAATTAATTTAATATTTTAAAAAAACTTTCTCTTTCGTTATTACCTTAAGGTTATTTTGAAGGCTTATTATATAATGATCAATTTAAAAAATATATAGTATATAGTCTATGTGATCTGTCGTCGAGTAGGCGGTGATGGCGCGCAAGGCAAGGGCGCTGGCTCGATCGATCGACTTAGGGGTGTGTGTCTGCCGCCCCCGCCTACCAATATCCGCCACATTATATAGAATAATATACTGAATATAAGTAATACAAACGTATGCCCATCGCTATTCCTTCCTTTTGGGTGGCCATTCTGGGACTTTTAGTCAAAGGATAATTTTTTGTAGATACCTAAATTATTCGATAATCACTACAAACACGTGCGATTCGTCAAATTTATAAATATTTAAATTAAAATCAAATTCAAACAAATTCTACGACCTTTAGGGCTTGTTTAGGAGCGACTTTATATAGTAACATATAAATGATTGCTTCCTACACCTTACTTATTTTTTTTATAATACTATTATTTATTTTTATATACTTTTCAATTTTACTTACCTTTTTTATAACTATTGTTTTTGTCTATAAAAAACTTCTAAGCGTTAATATGGAAATATATAAATAATACACTTAAGTTTAATAAATATTAAAGTCGATGAATATATTAACCAAGAACTTGATTGATTGAAAGATTAAAGGCAGCCAGAACATATTTTTTTAGATTAATTTCTATCAATATAATACTATAATTAGTATCATATTTATGCTTACTAATTATAGTATTATATTGATATAGTTTTATATTTTTATTGTTGGTAACATAATATAATACTAATTATATTCATATATAATTAGTCTTATATTATGTTACCAACAAAATGAGTACAAAGTACCTAATTTAGACTCAAACTGAAATGGAAGGATGAATTCCAATCTAACTTAAATATGAGCAAATCAATTAACTTATTGAAACACAATTTGTTATTTTACTACTTTATAATTATTTTTATAATATATTCAACAGCTTTAAATTGTTATAATTAATTGACAATATAAGGAACTCAGTATCAAAAATTCCCGAATCCAGTTCAAATCGATTATTTTAAAGCATCAACAGAAAACTATACAATATTTTGAGTTTAACTAAGTTTTAAAGGACCGTTATATTTGAGAAAAAAAACTTCTGACCGTCCTAATTGTAATTTTTATATATTAAAGTGTCATAGGAAACTAAAAAGATACATACTTGAAATTGTATTGCTTACTATTAAAAAGTAAATCCTATAAATAATAATGTAAAAAAATATAAATGGGTACTTTTCAGGCATAGTGTATTACAATTAAAATATAGAAAGATGAGAAAAAAAAATAAAGGCAACAGACTGTGCGAGACGAAAGCGTGTCCAATACGAACACATCCATACAAATTGTACATTATTGTTTTCAACGAACTGTTTATTCTGACGAAAATTCATTAGAATACATAATATTTGGGGGGCCTTTAGAATAGCAATGGAACAAACCGACCGTATATAATATATTCTAAAATATTATAAAAAAACTGTCACTCACTCTTGTGTTGTTGTTTTATTCGTTGTCGATGATTAGTTAGCATCACAGCACTGATATTTAATTATATATAGTTTTATAAACATTATAGAGCTATAGTATTTTATAGAAGATGTTGCTTGTGTGACGGTTTGCAAGCTTGTGAGCAAAAGGACGTAGACAAAAAACACACGTGTGTAACAGTCAATTAATCATTCTTTTATAGCGGCTACACCGGATGATCGGGGGAGTGTGGGGTACAACTAAAATAATTATTATTTAAATTATATTGAATCATCAACTCCCGATAAAAACATATATCATTACATCAGATTCCATTAAATTGAGTAATATGATTTTATACGTAATGGCGCAATATTCATATGTCATGATGGTAGGCGGCGTCAAGGGAATAATAAAATAAATATGATACTGACATAAATTTTTAGTTAAATAATTATTTTTATATTTATTGCGTTTACGGTTTAAGTTTACGTTTTTTTGCTTTGTTTGAGTATTTGGTTCCGAATAAAATAAGATCTGAAAATCATATTACATTAAAACCTAAGTAGATTCGATTACCCTGAATTTTTATGCTGTTGAATTAAAAATCACGTTTATTATTTTTTAAATTTTATATGAGCTACCTACTATTTTTAATCTTAGTGTGGAGTTAGGCCTTAAAAAATCAATTTGCTATAGTTTACTTAATCTCATTAATAAAAAATGAAATAAACATATAATAAATGTTTCTTGTAAGCGGTGTGTATATTTTTATTTCGGATAAATGTTAGTCGTTAAGAAGTTGCCCACTGTGAAAGTAGTTACGATTTTCTCACTAATTAAAACAACACATTAAATTGTATTATATAAAAAGAATTAAAGTAGAATATATTCAACCTATTTTCTGATCCATAAATCGGTAGACCTATTTTATATTTTATTCAAATTAATATTTAAGTAAATGCGTCTTGCATCCCACGCTCCTCTTTATAGCTGGGGTGTCCTTTATTATGTGGGCATTGCTGACTTGGCATTACATTATCCTGCAAGTCATCACACACTGACTTACATTATCCAATACAACATATTATATCCCAACTTTATAAAAATCTTACATTTTCGATAAAGAATTTATAGGCTCCGTTAGATTCGAGGTCATCTAGTTTTGGAAAAATAAGTTGATTTATTCTCATATTATGTTTCTTTCCTAACCAATAATATTGCCATAAAAAAATATTTTGTATATTGCGTAGATCTAAATATAATACACGGTATATTTCATTGACGATATATATCGTTTTCTACGATTTGAATAAAAAAAATCTAAAATATATACGTATCTATGTGGAATTCTATCCTCGGCCAAGTTGGTGAAAGAACAGGGTTACATTTTTATTACAGACTAGGGTAATTTTCAATTTGTAAATGTTTTTTATGTTCTGCTTGGTTTTTAAATAGGACTATATTATATATCTATATTTCTACATATAGAGACTCTGTATATATTATATGTATAATTATTAAATATCTCTAATATTATTTTGAAATTAATTTAATATGATTATATATCGTGACTTTAGATATGTATTAATTGTAGTAAAATATTTACATGAAATATTATTCTTCCGTCTGGTAACACTGATGGTTGAGGGACCCGCACATACATACACGCACCCTAGACAATTATATATATTATATTGCTTTATTATTCGGGCAAATGTATTAATTTATTTCAGTTTTCGGAGATTAATATAACAATCTTAAAGCATAATAATATAAATAAAATAAAATGATTATTTTTGAAATTTGCATTCAATTATATAAATATATATATATATATATATATATATATATATATATATATATATATGCTATATATATATATATTTTTTTTTTTATTTCATGAATATAACTATTTTGCTCAAATAAATTAATCAAGCAATATTATAAAGGAAATCGTTGCAGAGCTCGAATACGTTAAAGCATTTCCTTACACCCACTTAAAGTGATATTGTATGAAATATTCCATATGAATCGCTATAGGCACCGCTATAGGGTGATCATGATGTAATATATTATTTTTTTATTAAAGTATTTAAATAATATTTTTATTATTGCACACTGTTCAGATATGAGATTATAATACAATATTTTATTATTAAAAGTCAAGTTAATTGATTAGGTATTCAGCAGATTCAAGTCGTAAAAATAAAGCATTCCCTTTAAATGAAGTCTAGCAGTGGCGGCGCACGTTTGTAAGTAGATAAGAAATAAATTTTGTGCATTGCTAAGAAATACGTGTAAGAAGCAGTTAGCATGTAAATGGAGAATTGAGAAAGAAGACTTCATCACTTAGCAAAATCACGTACAGCTAAGTGTAAATGCATTTTAGTTTTAGCGCTTCGGAACTGGAACGTGCGTTAATTATTGCGATTCTGATTAGCACTGTTTAAAAACATTATGTTAAATTAATATGGGTCGTTGACCTGCTTATAAATAATAAAATATTCTAATAAGTATAGTATTTTTGTGGAATTAAATATTATTTAAAGTTGTAACAAAAGCAGCTCACCTTGACTGCGCTTGCACCATTTTAGGATGGGGATTGATTTATTGCAGTTTTTGTGTTCTTCCACACAACACAATAGCGTCTTGAAACCCTGGTTTCTGTCTCATATTAACTGCGTAAAAAATATTATATTTTTGGAAATGTGGTATTTCTTACATCAAATTTGTAGAGCAAATTTCAGACATGCTCAGAGGCGAGATAACATACTAAAGGTCGTAATTGGTCACAACGCAAAACTAAAATATTTTTTTTAATACCATTAAAAAAATTACCTGTTTTTTAAACTACATATAAATTACACATTTTATTTCGGATTAATATGAAATCACAGCGGTTTATTATTACTAGCCAAAATAAATGTGATTGCCACCATTGTGAAATTAATTTATTAATATTTAAATTGCCTGCCCTAAGAATATTTTCAATGATTAAAACTCCACCAGATAGTATAGAAATACTACTTTTTATAATTTGTTTGGTATTTTAAAAGTAGGTAATATCAACTTAAAAATCCGAACATGGATTTATATGTGTAAGTAATTGGAATATATTAAGTTTGATGATTTTGGAAATAATATTTTTTTAAAATTTAAAATAATTGAACATTATAAGAATTGTATTTATATAAAAATATGTTCTGAATCCTCAGTTCTTGAGTGTAACTCATGAATTTACAACAAATA
Organism: Agraylea sexmaculata; assembly: GCA_022606485.1. Classification (NCBI taxonomy): domain Eukaryota; kingdom Metazoa; phylum Arthropoda; class Insecta; order Trichoptera; family Hydroptilidae; genus Agraylea; species Agraylea sexmaculata. Next base: position 12,847 of record JAGTTH010004105.1, on the reverse strand, counting down.
AGCTTTTTAATTTTAATAATAATAATACTACGTCGAATTACTCTCTTTTTGGATTGGCCCGGTCTATTGCGGCACTCGTTGGGTACATATCCATCGCCTCCTATACATTTTTCCTTATGATTTAATTATATATATGATTATTTAGAGGTAGGTAAAAATAAAAAATCCACGATTCTGCTCGATTTTATTAGAATTTCTCGTTTTTTTTTAATCATAACATAATATTTTTATACAATTATTTTATTATTATTAAGAGAAAACAGTCGTCTGGAATACCAGAGAACCTACATCTCTGATGGAGCTTTCTTTGAGGAGGTTTTTATACACAACAACGTGTTAATTAATTGTCTGTCGGTGATCTTAACTATTACTAGTTACACAGGTCACCGACTTAATAATCAGTATTTTACCTTACAATACAGTAAATCTGGATCAGGACGATCGATAGGGATTTTTATTAATATTATTCCCGATCTCCCAGTCGTAATAACCGATCAAATCAATTAAAAAATTCTTGACATGAGCGGGATTTGAACCCATGACCACAGTATTTGTAGCCACGCGTCTTATCCCCTGAGCTATAACGCTGGTTATGTATGTAATATCCGCATATATGTAATGTATAGTGTTATATAAATAATGTAGTAACTATAAGTATATGATGTTGTCAATCATCGTTGAGAAGGGTCGTCCCACCGTCACTCATTCATTCACTCTCCCTTTCCTTATTTATACACACACATTCAAAATGGCCGCTTTTGACAGCTGCTACTATCTGCACACACATTCAACCAACATCGGATTATTATCCTTCGGTTATATTTAACTCGATAATCAATGTAGGGATGAATACACGTGTCACGCATCTAGAAAGAATTTCGTTGGTTGGCTAAAACAGAGTGGGTTACTCAATATTTAAAAAAAAACTATAACCTACCATTTCGTTGGGATGAAACAAGGCCGTCTCGAGTATACAGGCCAGAATGCTGGTAGAATTCTACCAAACAGTTGTGAACGGTAGTCGTTCGAACGGAGCTCATTGTATGTGAATTCGGCTAAATTAGATTATACTTTTCAACCATTACACTATTCTATACAACATATTTACACTATGATCACAATGAAAAAAATATCATAGAACTCCAGTTCAGTCATAAACCAAGGCTTCCCGCACCAGCATCTTCCACTTAATACTCCTCCAGTTATTAATACCTAAACTCCTAACTACCTTATAGAACTCGTCCGCCCACCTTAGCCTAGGTCTACCCTGCCTTCTCTTACCCACAGGCTTGCTGGATAGTATTTCCGATACTATCCCTCCCGCTCTTTCAGTCTTATATGTATATCTACTCTACACAATCATTACATTTTTATACGCACAACTATAATATTTATATTTTTATTCAATTAATACGGCCAAAATATTACATAGATAAAATGATATATCGTTTCTACAACAACAATTAGTTATAATTTGTACAAAAATCATTTTAAAAATGCCCGTAATCGAGTTTTATTAGATATTTTGGTTGTATTAATTTAATACAAATGTAAATATGATAGTTATGCATGTAAATATGTAATAATAGTATAGACTAGGTATATATGAATAGGTGATATATTTTTCATTGTGATTGTAGTGTAAATATGTATATTAGAGTAGTGTAATGCGTGAAATGTATAATATCGCCTGATTTATATACTTATACGCGTACTGTATCTGCGACCACAGCGCTGACGTCACATATTGGAATCTAGAGGCCCGTGTAAGCAACTTTCGGTGGCCCCGGATGAAACCATTACCTCCGATAAGAATGCCAGACAACTGGATGTTTATACATCAATCATTGATATTTATATATCAATATAGTGGACCAAGCAGGTGAGTCTAAGTGAGACGTTTTGTGCAAACTCATCTGCCTGGTCCGCCATCTTGGTATGTATCATCCACTTGTATCAATCTAATATCGTTGGTGGCGATGAAACGTAACGATAACGCGCGGCTCAAGTTTTTATTCCATCAATATGTTGAATTATGAATATTTCATTTATAAAAAAATATAATTTGGACGAAATTTTTATAACAACAATTAAATTATGATTAGGTACTGCATCTAAAATGGGTCAAAAAAATATACAAAATTACTTGATAATTATAGATGTTTTACATTTATTTGTTAATATTTTGTTTTAAAACTTACTGATTTCTTTTATTTAAATAGTCATAATCATAGTCTGTGTATTTGGAAAAAAATATCTTTAAATTTGTATGTGACGTTTGCTCCAACCGACTCACATTACTTAAGCGTATGGGCTTAAGCATTTCGCACTGACATCTGTCCACCGATAGAATACTTTTAAATATATAATTACTAAATTAATAAATAATATTAACCACAAAATTTTAAATATTTATAAAGTAATTAAATACAAAAATAAATAAAAATTAATAATTAAGTATTATTTAACAAATAATATAAAATATTCGATTAAACATATATTAATTCCCCATTGAATACTACGCGTATATGTTTAATATAATAATAAACCCATGTAAATAAGGCTGTTTATATATATATATATATATATATATATATATATATATTTAATATATGATTTCAAGAGACATCTGTGCTATTTTATAAATATCGCTTGAGTTTGTTAGGGCGGCCTCGTTTTATGATATGGTATAAAATTTAGTGCCTGTGTTACCAGAGAGCGGTTTATATGTACATATTTATTTAAAAAATATATTTAATTAAATTATTTGTCAATAGCGTTCCGGTCGAGGTTTATAAAAAATAGTACTAAAATGAAAAAAAATGATTTCTTTGTTATATTTATTATTTTTAAATTGAGTATTATATTTCTTTAACACTCCAAGTTTTGTGTAGGCTTACTCTCTTTTATTTTATTATATGAATTTATACATATGCTCGAGGGGAGTTTTTGTTTTTTTTTTTGGTTTAATTTATTTAGATTTAACCTGATGGCGATCTGTTTAACTAAGGTCACTGACTTGGTTTTATTAATTTTAGTTCCGATAATATTGTTTTTTTAAATTCGATCCAATCGCCATGTTATCTATAACCACAAGTATTATTCCTGAAGCTATTTGGTTAACTGACAATTATCTTGATTGATAACTAACTACCTAACAACCTAACTCCTTATAGTTCCTCTTTACATTTCCTATGCTTGTATTTTTTTATGAATATTTTACGAGTAGTATCCCAAACAATATCAGCTGATAGTCTCGGTTGTTATTTGCGATGGTCAGTATAGAAAGATGGAGCACATTGTGAGTGGTTTATACTTGACTTTGCACTGTCCATACATATGTATGGAATGGACAGGATGTCCATCGTATCTTGTTGTTCCATCTGAAATATTTACTGCAACTGATTGACAATTTCACCCAGCGAATATCTCTTTCCATAGAATTACTGTCCGCCGTATTGCCCATGACTTCTGGTTGCCCCCCTTGAAGTATTTATTTCATCGGTAATTCCTTTCTCGGAGAAGAAAGTACTTACATATCCTTCCTATCTATAGTGCATAAAAGCTACAAGTCAAAATATTGTTTAAATATATTTTTTATATTAAGAAGTTTCATCAAATTATTTTTGTGCAATTAATTTGGTATGTACAATCACGGTTGCACAAAACAAAGCTCCAAACTCACAAGTCCTTTAGTTTGAAGAAACTTGCCCATCGAGGCAATTTTTACTCATCTACACATATAAACCTATAATATTAATTGCATAAATAAATAAAATATAGAATTTACATTCTAATTAATCTTTAATATTAAGATTGATTGTGTATATATGTATATTAGATAAATAAATAAATTAATTAAGTATAGGGTTAGAGCAGGGGTGACCAAAACATGAATTTAAGTAATGGATGCCCAGGCATACGTCACCGTAAAAATACACAAATACGATTGTAGAGTTACTTAGCTACACTTATGATCAATTTTTTGTTAGTTAATGCCTCGTCTGAGCCTCGGGTGAGGCACTAATTTACAAAAAACCGATCAAAAGTACAGCAAACCAATGCTATTACCGTGTAGGTACGTTTACGGTGACGCACGACTAGGAATCTCAAGTTTTACATGAGAACTATATTAAAATTTTATTTGCTATAAATTTTAGACAAATTTTCTAGGACGGGTATGCTTTTCTTTACACATGTAAAAAAAATACTCCTTGTATATCAGTTGAAATATGTCTTAAATTTGTTATTATCAATTGTTGGGGTGAAAATATATGATTTTCCTTAAATTTATCGCTAAGATTTTTTTTAAATTAATTGTCGGACTTATACAAATTATCTTTTATGTGTTGTTCACGAGCTCTTAACATATCCCAATAATATTTATTATCATAGTAAAAACTGATATTGTCAAAGGCTCCTCGTCATACTTCTGTAAAAGCAGCCAAACTGGATAAGTTCTTTAGGCGATTCGATATGTTCAAGGAATATCATGTAAATGTGATGGTATTGTTTTCTCACCAGTGTTTGCCAAGGGAGCAAATGTTTACTGATTTATCAATCGGCAAGAAAAAGCGAGTCAGACGTCTGCAATAAAATCCAGGTGACGTGTAATATGATGATGTTAAATATGACGTTCATGAGAGGTTACTGTAAAAAGTGTTGTAGGAAAAGGCGGCACCTTTCTCACGGGCATCTCCAGCATCTTTATTTGGTATGTGGCGGCTACAAACAACAACAACTGGCAAATGTTTAATGTATATCCCATTCGGATGCGTCTCCATAAATAATCCATGACTCTTTACATAGACAGAGGAGACGGTGTAGAAGAGAGCCACTGACACGCACTCGCTGACTCTGATCCACTCTCAATTCGCGATTCAAATTTCCTATTGTTCACAATCTCGTATTCGAGGGCTTCTATAACATTTTCAGCAATCGACTACTTTGTACGAGATGAACATGTGAAAATCACACTTTGGTACCTATAACAATGCAAAGCGTATATTTTCTACTAAACATTTACTAAACCTCGTGTCCTACTGCAGTACATCATCACCGATAAGAATACCAGACAACTGGATGCATATATATATATATATATAAATATATATATATATATATATATATATATATATAAATATATATATATATTTACCACTTCTGTGCCAAGAGCGAGATAACTCGCATTTTTGCAGTGCCCGGCAGGCCGGCCATAGAAAAATAGCGAGTATTCTCGCTCTTATTTGAGACTCTGTATCATACATACAATAATAACAATATCGTGACGCCTTCCCTATTGACGGGAGTCCCTTTATAAGGGGTTGGCCAGGCCACCTTGGCCTTTACGGGAGAATATAGTAGAGATGGTTTCCCAGGCCACCACACAGCAATGAGTACTTAAGATCTAGTTTGCTAAGCTAGATCTACCAAGTGACTCCGGTGCCGTGAATCGAACCCGGGAGTCTTCACTCACGAATCCGTTACACTAACCACTGGGCCACAAGGCGGCTGTATCATACATATTTGCCGTTTTATTATTAATTTAAAATATGGAACACACAAAAGCACATTGAATAAATTATGTAAGTCATATAAATATTCTTTCAGATGTAATGTATATAATTTATAAGAATAAGATTTTAAAATTATGTATTTTGATTAAAAATTCTTGGCCTGGCGTGCATATCTACACTTCTACCTACCGGCACTTAAAAGGTTAAGATGGTGGACCAAGTAGTGGTGTCTGAGTGAGATAATTAGTGTGTCTCTGTCAAACTCATCTGCTTGATTCGTAATTGCTGTTTAAAAATGTCTTGTATTTCTTACGATTGCAGAGGAATTTTCTACGCGATAGTATTTTTAAAAATTAAAATAATTAAATAATTGACAGTGGATTAAGTAGATTGGTAATTCAATATAGGTACTTAAACGTATAAATCAAACTCACCTGATTGGTCCGCCATCTTGATATTTATCATCTACTTGTCCGGCCTAATATCGGTGGAGTCGAGTCATGTTGTATTTTTTTTTTGTTATTTGCGCCAAGCCTTATGATAAATAATTTTGTTCAATTTTATATAAAGCGTGTAAATGGATTACAATTTGAATTTCATTAGTGGTCAAATTCTGCATTTGGCCCAAGAAAAAAATTCGATTTGATTTAACTCCATAATACTTTACAGTACCTATTACTTGTATATTTCAAAATTAATTGATGGAATATGAAGTCCATTAATTTCAATGAATTATGTCTTAATTTAAATATTATAAATTGATTGTAACCATATGCATTAGACCATTGACTAAAATTTTGAGTGGTTGATTAAATATTTTTTTTAATTATTAGTGCAACGCCTATTTGGTACATGTTTGCCAGAATTAACTAACAAAATATTCATTTTATGTGTACCTACTTTTTTACACATGGATTATTTTAATAATAAAAAAGTAAATTATCAACCATCCTAAAATTATATTTTAATTAATATTTAGCAATAGTTTGAGGATATTATGTTTTGTGGAGTCGCAGTATTTGATAGAATGAAAGACATTCGATGATTGATGTACAAGTTGACGCGTGCACACATTCTATAACTTAAGACTCAATCTCGTCTTTTAAAGCCTCAATAAAAATGGTATTTTATTTATAAGGCACAGCCTGTGCGTACGATTATTTTATAATAAAAGTAATATTATATCAGGAGAGCGAGGACAGGTGGGGAAGGTATTCTAAAAATACTCGTTGACGTGATGACTAATGAATTTTATGAAGGCCTAAAAAGGGAAACAGACACCTCGTTTCAACCCCTAAACATTGCACTTTTAACCACCCTTTTGTATGATTAATACTCATTTAACACAATATAATTATTTTTTAGTTAATGGTTGATTTTAATTTCATGTCTTCGATTTATTTTACAGTCGTTGTGCCTACTTTTTGAAGTCAATTCACTGCCAATATTTTTTTTCATGCCATTTAAAAGTTCATTCCAACTAAAAGACTCTTGCCATATGAAATATTTAATTATAAGTATTATTTATGAATTATACTTGTCGAATTTTTACCTTTTATTGTTCGGCTGCGTTCAGTTGCGATTCATCGTTCATTTATCATTTTACTATCAAAGTCTTTCACCCGTACTCTTTTTTGTCCTCACAATTCAACATTAATTGATTCAGATGGAATAGCATTCTTACTTTTTGGATATTATTGAAAGTAAAATTTAAAATAATGCATTATAATTTCAATACTCACTTATGTATTCATACTTTTTTGTTAGTAGCAATTAAGTACAGTCTTGAACAGTAGTCGATTCCTATCGATATAGCTTTATGGAAAAAATAAAGACAATCTCAATAGTTTAATTTTTATTTCATCTTTCATTATAATTGTATGCATGTCTGTGTATATATTTATCAATCACTTTAAGTTACTTACACGATAATAATTTAGTTTTGAAATAATAATTACGTTGTAATAATATTAATAATATATAGGGGGTAATTTACTGTTACACTAATAATCATAATTATACTCATAATAATAATAATAGTAATACGATACAATATTCATACTTTACATGGAATGAATAGTACAAACTCATTATTTATTTAATTTTTTTTCTCACATTTATCACACGATTCTCTTAGTTTACAAAGAAGATGTGTAGCGTCTTGTCTTTATATGAATTTTTCCGAACAGGTTATAGATTTCATTTTATATTAATATATATAGAACCTCTTTTTTCTAAGCTTTACAAATTAATACTTCGTCGGTTTAGCCACACGATTTTATTGAATATGATAATTCATTATATTCGATTAAGTAATAAGTACACAGACAGAAACTTCAAAACTACACTTTTTAAAACACGATTTCTTTTTACTATTATACTCTTCGTATAATAAATTTTGGTTTTGCGGTGATTGTATTCGTCTTTCCAAATTTTGGCGCCACCGAAGAGATCTCCAAAACACAATAATAAGTACATTTTATTTTAACTTTACACAATATAAATATTTTTACGAATACTATGCGAACTATTCTTGTTCGGGGGAAATAGGGGCATGGCATACCTTTAAATACACTATTTACACAATATTATAAGTTTTTACAACACATGCATCAGACAAATTCGAATGACAATAATAAAAACATAAAATTAACAAAACAAAATTCAACTAAGCAATAATTACTGTGAGCTGCTGTCTTAATAATGTACCAGTAAAACAACCATCGTCTGTTCTTCTCCTCTTTTCCCTGTATTGTTCCGAATTTGTTGAAAACATCGCATACTTGTTGATATTTTAATGAGTAAACGAAAACAAGTTAATATAACATGTATAATCAAGTGCAGTCTAATTTAGAAATGAATTTTACAACATAGGAACAACATTTTTTTAAATTATTTACATTGCAACACCGAATCCTCTCCGTATTAGGTGTTATATTTGTCCACTTACTACACATTTTTAAAATTATTTTTTGACTAACAAACATCACTAATCTTGATCAAGATGTCCTAATACATTATTTATATAATATGATACAAACACTTGTCGAACAAAACGGTACAGAGTTGAGACAGAAGAGAAAGAAATCACGACTAACATTCAATCGAATACACATTTCACTTTAATAGTCAGTATCATTGTCCTCGTTCATTATCGCCTCTCCGAGCATGGCGATCAGTGGTTTTAAATTTTTCAAAAAGCGGATAACAGACCTGCAGTGGAAGGCGATTGAGAAGGGTGGAAATGACGGGTGGTAGTTTTCACTGCCGCCGGTCGTTTCCACCTTTCGAAGCCGACCAGTGCCGATAATTTTCTGACCTAGCTAAGACTACGGTCAGAACTTAGTAAATCTGTTATCCACTATTCGAAAAATTCCACTGATCCTATGCGGAGAGATGCGCGAACTGACTGGGATGGAGGTCGAATTGGTATGGGTGACCGTACGGATTCATGTGGTACGGCACAATGTTCATTGAAGCCATCTTGTGCTCCTTCTTCCACTTCATGCGGCGATTCTGGAACCATATCTTGATTTGTCTTTCTGTGAGACAAAGAGCATGAGCTATTTCTATACGCCGCCTACGAGTAAGGTAGCGATTGAAGTGGAACTCCTTCTCTAACTCCAGAGTTTGGTAGCGGGTGTAAGAAGTGCGTTGTCGTTTTGTCTCTCCATTTGCATTCACAGTACCTGGAAAGTAAAGAAACAAATCATTAGAATCTTAATTTTCAGTAAATGGAAGTACAAGATATTCAAAGAAGTTCGAGATGAAGAGAACGATGAGATTTACTCATTATATAAGAGCGTGAACGTAGTGCAGTTTATTAGGGCTTTAACATTAGGTTGGGTTAAAGAGCAGGAGAGATAGTATCGGAAATACTATCCAGCAAGCCTGTGGGTAAGAGAAGGCAGGGTAGACCTAGGCTAAGGTGGGCGGGGGAGTTCTGTAAGGTAGTTAGGAGTTTAGGAATTAATAACTGGAGGAGCATTAAGTGGAAGATGCTGGTGCGGGAAGCCTTGGTTCATCACTGAACTAGAGTGCTTATGATGATGATGATACATAAGCTTCTGATTTTTTTTTCATATAAATATAAAAATGTCCTTTTACTCAAAATACCATTCTATAATATCAAATAAATTTTTCCTAATTAGTTTTTTTATGATTTGTATGTGATAAAAATCTTCTGTATCATAGATTCCAGTCGTTTATCAAAAATATATGAGTGCGGTCGGGTGACGTATGTTCTTAAAAAATCATAAATTAAGATGGCAAATCAAATATAGAGCTTATAATCGGGTTGATTGGGCAAGTGGGATGATTTTGGATTGTATCCAAAAGTGTGTATGGTTCGCTCTGTCGCCCGCTTGAAGACATTTTTCATCTTCTCTCCTCCTAAACACACTTTTTATACATAGTTAAATTTAAAAATTAAACATCTTATTTACGGTCCAAGAATGTGGATTCTAAACGACGGTTTGATACTTGCATTTGCAGGGTATTTATGCATAGCATTTATGATAAAGCACACCTTATGATTCAATGTCGTGTAACGAGGTGAAAAAAAATCTAAATAGTAATAATAAATCGCAGCGATATGTTTTAGCGTCGCGACGATGATGCATTTACAAGAAACCCACTTGTTATGTAGGTCGACAGTGAGAATATTATTACAATTATTCATATATATAATAAATAATTTAATATTCGAATCGGTATGAAGATATTCCCGGAATGTAAGCGATGACTGAAAGTCCTGACGATGTATTTATTGGGCTTAAATCGCGCATATTCTACATGATTTAAACCAACAGGGCTTAGTGGAAGTTAACGCAGATAAATCAATCTATATTCATACCACTTCGTAAAATTATTTTTTTATTAAACTTATACAAAACAATAACTAGCTGAGGATATTAATCCTCGAATAAAATATAAATGAGTAATTGTATCTGTTATCGAAGTGATGTATCACTGACACCTGGCAAAGAGTCGGTCGTAACCAAGTCAGCGCCGCCTTAGCTCAAAACGTTAATGTGACTAAATAGACCGTAGTAAAGTAAAAAAAAAGAACTACTAAAGTACCAAGGATATTATTACACCCGATGGCCTTCCAAATTAAACACCTGTATTCTTGGCACCCTATTAAAATACACACTTATATATATATATATATATATATATATATATATATATATATATATATATATATATATTAATTATATATATATATATTATATAATATATATATATATATATATATATATATATATATATATTATATAATTTAATTTTAATTTGAATGGCATATGATAAAAAAACTAGTAGACATTTTCCCTAGGGAATGTTTCATAAAAAATGTATCGGAAAACCAGCGTCTGAAGATTAATTATAACAAGTGTATTTTCATATAAGTTATAATCTGTTAAATGAAAAGAAAATTTGTTTATTTATTATTGTATTAAACATCTTTTAATGTATTATTTAATGTATGTAATTTATTTAAAAAAAATACTATATATATAAAAGGTATTCATTTCAAGAATAAATATATATATATATATATATATATATATATATATATATATATATATATATATATATATATATATATATTGTTATTCTTGAAATGAATACCATTTAGACTTAATATAAATAATATAAAAACGAACAAAAATGATTTGAGTTGTAGTTTTAAATTAAATAACAATAAACAAAAGCGTCTATTTGAATGGAAAAAAATAACAAACACAAAATGTATTTAAGGAGAGCATTCGTCTGGAATTCAGGACAAAAACTACGAATATCTAAAGAATGTCTGCAGAGGCAATAAATTTAATTTAATTTTAGAAATAATGTTTACCATTGAACTGTGTCACACGGAATTAATGTTTAGCCTTGTTTTTTTTAATTTAGAACGATTTACAAGCCCTTACATAAGACTTTTCATGCAAAGCCTCCTAAAATGTTTCTAGTTTGCCTTGCACACTATTATAAAGTGAATATGTAATCATTTATTATTTATATGAAAATGCGCTGTCGATTTATCATTTCATATGACATTTTTACTTATATTTCCGTATAAATAAGGTACGCTTCTTATTTTAAAAATGTATTATTTATAATATAGAACTTCATGTATTTTTTATGAGATGCTTAGACGTTCATATTAATAATTTATGACGTTCTTTTTAATTTTTTATATTTTCATGCTGTATTTTAAGTGGTTTGGATTAAATCAATTATAGTTAATTAAAAAAAAGCTTCCTTCATTGCTCATTATAATTTATAGAATTAATTTTCCTATATTACAATTTCGATACTTTTTACCTTCTTAAATAGAGTTTAATCGGTTCACTTATAATTAACGAATTATGTATTAAAAAATGATTGTGTTCAGTTAGTATTATTTGCTGTGATTTTGATGAAAGTCCACTATTCTCGACGTTTTTTCAATCAATCATCTTTAAAAAAAAAATAACGAATTTTAAACAAATTTTACATGGAATTATAATATAACTAAGCCTTTCATTAGCGACTCGATTTCATAGTAGAATAATTTTGAGTGTACTTCAAGGATTGCACCCTTAAATAATTGGTATCAATATTATATTTATATATAAATTTTTGGTTACTATGCTTGGACTCTTGAATGTTTCGTGAATTTAAAAAAAAATGTAACTTTCCTATTATATGCTGGAAGTTTTCTATAAATTTCTTTGGTAATGGAATTCCACCCATACGTCAACAATATCAATTTTATTTTTTTATTTATTCAAAGCCTCCATGGTTCATCTCCCAGCTCAGCTACTGATGATGATGAGGACACATTGTCTTTTGTAGAGATTGAACATTGTGGTTCTTGTTATAGGTACTCTTGCAATGTTGTCCAACATAAATAGCGTATTACTCAATTAGAATGACCGCACCGTCTTCATCGGGTACCAAGTGACAGATGACCGAACAGCTGTCACCCTCCACTACTAATATATAAAACTATATTATGTATTTAATAATATATAGATAAACATATATATTATTATGTAGAATTAGCCGTGCACCCGTGTTTTTCAATCAAAATGGCCCGCGGCGCGACTTATGACTTGTGTCATCCTCATTAATAACACTCCGTTTAAATTTATATCAACTAGATAACAATCCTCCCCACATTACATTCAATTAATTATTATGTGGATTTTAGATGAAAATAAATTTACATTCCGTAATATTATTACAAAACTCCAATGTACCTACTCATTTTATTTAAATGGGCAAATTTAAAAAATAAAAATATTCCAGAGTCTTTTTAATATTTATTTATTTACGCTCCGAGG
>JAGTTH010004104.1:0-24909 GCA_022606485.1 Agraylea sexmaculata | reverse complement strand
TAATTCAGTTTGCCTTGTATAATTAATGCAGCTGCTCGTAAACTCCATAAACTAATGAATTATCATATTATATGTGCACATTTTAAACACAATTTAATGAAATTCATTATTGTTCATACATATAAACATTAGATATCGCATTGCATATAAATAATTCGTGTAATAATTGTTGCATTCTTCTCTCATATTCGATAAAGGCATAAGTGTGTCTCCCTCACTTAACACATTTCTAGTGACCACTGAGAGTGCTTGTGGCAATACTTTAAACATGTTAAAGAAATAGTGTTTGGTAAAAAGTGAGCCTAGATGTATTTGAGTGTCTGTTTGAGTCCATATGACATGTAGTAACAATGCATTTACCCATTTTACTATGAAATATAACTGAAGATATGAAGAGACATGTTTACAGTATAATGTTTGCCAGGTAACTCATGTTTTTGACAACTCTACTAGAACTAAACACGCCTTTAGCCACTCATGCGATATTTATATATATGTTCTTGTATTCAGTTTTTTATACAATGGCAACACTGAAGCGCTGTCACTTTAGTGAATTTATATGTAAAGCGGGCAATTAATCCCAATTAATAAACTGTGGTTATAAAAATTCTCCCAATTGATTTTGAGATACACAATTCACGGCTTAATATCAATTAAATTATTTTTAATTCGGGGTAAAAATGTGTAAATATTATCCCGTTTGCCCTCATACTAAGGAGAGCTGTCAATTATGTGATATTCTTAGTACATTTACCACAACGGACCCTTGATTGATGCCGTTATTTAATTAGAAAGTATAATTTTTATTGTTCTCCTCCACGATAATACGATGTATTATTCCATACACTAATTAAACAACATGCAAAGGGCGTGCTTCATCTTTAAACGACTCAATGAAACACAAATTTCTAATAAAATACTATTCGTTCGATGTTGCCAGGGTAAAAAATGCATTAATACTTGTGATTTGATGGAGCACTTTATCAATTTAGATTTATTGTTTGTATTCCTCATTGACGGACACAAATTGGAGAGATGTAATTGAATTGAAATAATATTTGTGAGATGTTAGTTGTGGCATTCTTGTCCCCTTGACACTTTCCACGTGTCAAACAAATACGACAGCTATCCGACCGAAATCACCAAATTTATTTAGCTTTTTTTATTATTAATAACTAGGGCTGAACTTTTTTTGTATCGACAGAATATTCCTCTACTTCGATATTTATTAATACATGTATTAAATATAATGACAGTAGAAATGGGTCATTAATACTTAATTTTCATTAAAGTATAGTGTAAATAGCAAAAAACTTAACTTGAGATTATGACTTGCGGTATATTAAAAATTCATAAAATGAGTTAATAGATTTTTATAATATGGCAACACTATCATAAAAAAATATAATGGGCCGTGTTAGTCAGTCGTGTCAGATGGTGTACGAATAGACTAGAGCTTGCTAGTTATTGGTGTACACGCATACGCACCACACGCACACACTCTTATTACACTATTCTATTGAATACGACCCAAAGTCGTTTTAAGAAATAAAATCAAACAACTTATTTATAATACATACATAGTTATCGGATGAAATAAAATGGCAACACTATTTATGTTGACAGACTTGGAGTCAATGAAATTTTATCTTTAGAGGCGCCATGCAATATTGCGTCATACATTCGAGCATGCCCGGTCACGAATACATGTACAAGCAATAGAATTTGAATTAGCGAGGCGGTAGAAGCAGCGCCCCAAGCGGCTGACACATGAAACTTTTGGTGGTGCTACATCTCATCTGTGCCTGCTACGGTTTTGGCCCCTTTTTAAAGAATCATTGGCATCTCTCTCTCTCTATATATATATATATATATATATATATATATATATATATATATATATAGAAAGTAGCAGCATATATATATATATATATATATATATATATATATATATCCTCTCATACAAAATCCTCTATACACTCGCGTAAAAAAACTAAATATTCTCCTATGCGCATTTAAAATATTAAAGTTACGCCCGTCTTCCATAGAATGTGTTTGATTGTGTCGCAAACAATTATTGAGTCCTATCGACTTCTATATATATATATATATATATATATATATATATATATATATATATATATATATATATATAGGATATATATATAGTGTATATATATATATATATATATATATATATATATATATATATATAGATATATATATATATATATATATATATATATATATATATATATATATATATATATATATATATATATATATATATATATATATATATATATATATATATATATATATATAAACTCTTCGTAATAGGAGAATTTTAAAATATTTAAACTTCATTACTAGACAAATTGTGCAGTAAAACCTCAGTAGTGAATTAAGAATTGAATGCGATTTTCCTCAATATCCTAACATAGTATAAAATGAGCCACCCTTGTTTGTCGAATACTTGCCAGATTTGGCATAACGGCGTCGGATTACTATTTATGAAATTTGAAAAATAAAGTAAGAAAGAAACGTCTGGTCCCCTCACCCGGCTCAATGTCACTTTGCTATGAATTTAATGTCAGTCACAGGTTATAACTGCTGTTCGAGGGTTCTGTAACGAGAAAAACTGAACACTTCGAGAAAAATGGCCTTCGACGTTGTGTAATATTGTCATAAATGATAATGGAATAAGCATATAATGTAGAGTATTAAATTTTAAAAGTGGTGCGGGACTCAAAGGCCGCTGTAGGATTAGGTTATGGTCCCGCGGGATCCACCCCCCGTATATTTCATCCCCATATTTTAACCGCGCCGCCCCCTCACCATACACAAGAAACTCTTGTTTTAAAGAATCAAATTAATATGTACCCAATACACAGATTTCAGGCCACGTATCAAACGAATTTTATCATAGATATAAACATAAGATATCGCATGAGTGGCTAAATGCTTGTTTAGTTCAAGTGGATCAAGTGGCCAAAAACATGAGTTACCTGGCAAACATTATACTGTAAACATCTCTCTTCATATCTTCAGTTATATTTCACAGTAAAATGGGTAAATGCATTGTTACTACATGTCATATGGACTCAAACATCACTTTTTACCAAACACTACTTCTTTAACATGTTTCAAATATTATTAAGTATTGTCACAACCACTCTCAGTGGTCACTAGAAAAGTGTTGAGTGAGGGAGACAAACTTATGCCTTTATCGAATAGGAGAGAAGAGTTTAACAATACTACATGAAATTGCACGAATTATTTATATGCAATGCGATATCTAATGTTTATATCTATGAATTTTAAATATTTATTATATCTCAGTACTATAGTGTATAATTAATCGAGTTTGTAATTGAGAACGAACTGATGTAAAAAAACTGGCACGACTTCCTCGGAAAACGTGTTAAATAAATCCTTTTCAACGGGGTATAAATTAACTCGGCGCCGAGTGGTCTACAATCAGTTCTGGGGTGAGACGGGGGGTGGTTTCTAAAAGTGGGTTGTGCTCCCCGCGGCAATCCGCCTGATACACCCTTAAATTTATTCGATTTCGCGTTTTCTTTGCGCGCCAATTTCGCTTTTTGAATATGGAATAATGTTTCAAAATGGCCGACACCGGGTGCGACATGGCCGATGTTGAAGGGTTGCCTGTTATCATATTGAAGCATAAATACATATTATTTAATGTCTCACAATCATTTTAAGATACCAAGTATCAAGCTTTATATCCATAGAAGTGTCGTGCGTATTGTATTCATACATTGGAACATGGCCGGCTCTATTACATGCGCAGTTTATATATATATATATATAGATATATATATATATATATATATATATATATATATATATATATATATATATATATATATATATATATATATAACACATATGTGGGCTTTGGCCACTTGCAACACTGTAGTCCTTAAAATCCGACACTCGAGAGCAACAAGACATCTGAAATTATCATATAAATTGTTTACATAATGACATTTTATTTATCCTTGAATATTCCAAGCAACTTTTAAAGAATCACTTTATTATATTGCAGTGCTCTACAATTGTAAGCAATTACCTAAACCTGTTTTTTCACCCTCTTGGTTGAGGTTTAGTTATACTTATTAAACATGACAATATTCTTACATAATATTATGAACACTCACTCGAATATTACTAAATTTGATTGTTTAATACTGGTGAAGCATGGTTTCCTTGAATATTGAAGCGTTTTCTAGGCTCACATATCTATAGAAGTGTCATGCGTATTGTTTTCATTCATTGGAACATGGCCGGGACGGCTACATGCGCATATTATATATACACAACACACATACACTCGAGAATAACAACATTTTTATTACATTCGTTGAATATATCACGCAACTTTTAATGACGCACTTTACCGTATTAAGTGTAATGTTATTAGAAAGATCGACAAGTGACAGATAAACAGTACGAGCGGTAGAAGCAGCGCTCCAAGCGGCTAACACACGAAACCATTAGTGGCAAATTCAACTTTGACTTCCATGTTTTAGACGTATGCATATAAAATTCAATCAATTTTTATCTATAGAAGCGCCATGCAATATTACGTCGTACATTCGAATATGCCCGGTCACTAATACATGTACATATTCTAAACCCTATACATATACTAGGCTGTGGTCACATGAAAATTGTATTACCTCAAATCCGATCATACGAAACCTTTGGTGACAAATTTATTAATTTTATGATGCTCAGCTTCTTAACTTCTCGCCAATTAATTTAACCATCATAGTTACTCAAAGTCCCATACAGAATGACTCTAGCTCTATCAAATAATCGGTATTAATTGGTTTTTATTAAATATTTTTAATAATGAGCTTATTGGATGGTTTCAATCAGCAATAAAAAGTATTGCTTTGGGCAAAATGTGGAGCAGAGGAGGCTTAATTTGAGGCTCACTCGATTAGTTGTCTCGATTGGAGAGTCTGTCGAAGTAATCTCATTACTTTTCCGCTCCAGGCATCTTGCTATCCTTATCATCATCATCATCATCATCGCCATAACCAGCCTTCTTATTTACTTAGAGCCTCTCGATACCGACATGCTTATTCATTTACAAATTAATCAATTAATTATTGATACCAGCGGCTCCAAACTTTCGATTGCCTTTTAATTGTTTTCGAATTACATTTTTAAATGCATTTAAATTCGCAAGATGCGGTTTGACCATATTTTTTAAATTGTAGAAATATCACCTTGGTATTTATATACTTCATTGTCATTTTAATCACAAAATATCGTCACATAATATGATTATGTTACCAATCACGACCGTTTATTAATTGTCTCACTTCTGGACATATCTAGACAAACAACTAGTTTTTAACAATTAAATTATTAGAACGACTGTAAATTAAAATACGTATTCAGGTATCCCAATTAAGTGTAAAGTCTATTCGATCTAGAGAGAGACGAACAAAAAAATGTGCATACTAAGATTTTAATATTTACATATTATATTTAAATATTGAGATACTTAATATTTAAATATGACTTAACTGAAATATATTTTACTTTTTATTTTAAGTTAATTTTTCTGTCTCTATGAAAAGAGCGAACAGAATACCTTTAAACCTTTAAACCTGAATTACAAGGTTTAAAACAAAAATGAAATGTGTACAAAAATAAATTATATGAAAATGTATGTATAAAATGTCCTAAACAAGCCCTCTAGATGGCAGAATTGGTGGAAAAGAGTTCACCCAGGTGCGAATTATATTTTATTATTATTATATCCCAAACTTCCGACCGATTTTTTTAATTTGAACAGGATTTGTAGGCAAGACTTCGGTTCTCTACCCATTGAGCTAAATAACGCTAGAAAATCTGAATGCGAAGTTAAAAACTTGCACTTAAAAAAAATAAAATGCGTCTGTAATTTTTTGAAGATATAATTAGAGTAAATCAAATCAAAAAAATATAAAATGTCGGCTTTGTAAATAGAATATTAGGCAGAAATGGTGCAAAGAAACGGGTAAATAAGCGCGAAATTCAAATCTGATGCTCCGGCTCCATTTACCTTTTTCACTTGTTCAGCCCCACCTTTTCGGGGGTGGTTTACGTTAAGGGTTGGGGGATTATTATATTGACATTTCAAATTTGTACCGGAGACCGCGTGCGAGGTTTGCAAATTGTATTTTTTACGTGCCTTTACAACACGTGTCGCCGCCATTATATATATATATATATATATATATATATATATATATATATATATATATATATATATATATATAGAGAAGTAGCAGTATATATATATATATATATATATATATATATATATATATATATATATATATATATATATATATATATTATTAGTCACTCAACAGCGAGATGTTTAATCAATTTAACTATAGTTAGGATAATATTAGTTTAATGGATATTATTAGTATACCGGGAGTGTTTGTGAACAGGTAAAGCTAAACTAGATTAACTACAAATTATGTTTATATTATCAGGCAGGGGTATTCAACACAATCTATTATAAAATATAAAAAAATAAATATACAATTTTAATACATTATTATTACACATTTTTTAGTTATTAATTAAATAATTAATTAAAATAATGTTGAGAATGTATGCGATGGTGGAAATTGGTTGGATGTTTTCATTTGGCGCGTCGCAAATTCAATTTGAATGCGGAATTATTGCGTTAATTATGTCATTTCAATACACCGTAAACATAGCTACTAGTTTACAAGCTGCTAGTTTGATAATAATTACAATTTTATCTTTATTAAAAATGCCGTATTATTATGGATTAATAGCATTGATTGAGTATTTCGCAATTAGGTATGTATACATGCATAAAGTTGGAATATTTATTTATTTATTCAGAGTATCTTTTCATATATTTATACAATATTTTTAAGGTACAAATACTGCAATTTTTATTAAAAGCTTGATCATATTATTTATGCATTAAATAATACCTGCCAACACTATTAGATTTTAGTCACTTTATTCAATGATTAGCCTATTAAAATATCAATTATATTTTTTATAGAATAATAATATATTTAAGTCACAAAAGGAAGAGATTGAGATATTATTATTTTAAACACACTATACAGATAATATTGATATTTATTATTTGGTCTTTTTAAATACCAAACGGTTGATTAATTTAAGCTATAAAAGTAGCTTGTAATAAATTTCAAACTGTTATCAGGTTTTTAGGCATTATATTTTATAATTGTTTCATTAATATTGCTTTTATTGTTGGTTATTATTTATTAATCTTCAAATTTCTAAATGGTGTCAAATTTAAATAAAACATTCTCATGTTAGTTATAGGTAAAAAGATTTATACACTAATGATTTTTCTATTTCCAAAGATGTATTGTTCTATCAATCATTGTAAAAACTTATGCATAATAAAGAAATTGTAATTTATTGTAATAAATTTGACAAGGGTTAAATTAATTCACAACACAGACGAGACTGCGAATTTAATTTCGCACTAAACTACGTATAATATTTATTATGTAAATGGAATGGCAAATCAAAAACATATGAGATTGCAATGAAAAAAAGTGTGTATTAATTGAGTTATGAGTGAAAATGAATGTAGAGTGGATTTGTGTTTCATTTTCACGCATTTTTCCATTAAAAAGCGTAGGAAAATGCATATTACCGAGATATAATTGAAATCCCTACCAAAGCCTGTATTAAAGCTACATCTTCTACACGGCTTATATTCTCAAACTTTCTATTGAATAATATATTAAAAATGTGTTAATTAGTAGAATATGAATAAACGTTTTTAATCCGCTTCAGATCTTTTGAGATAAATTGTATTTTTCAACTAGACGTAAGGGAAAAATGATAAAAATATTATATGCGCTTCAATTTTTTTCTATAACAAATTTTATTCCAAACGAAGCTCGTATATTATTTTATTTACTGAAAAAAGGATAGCGTCGAAATATTTATTTATAATTAATGAGAGCTTTTTTTACATAGTAGACAAAAACAACAAAAAAGGGTATGAAATAAAAAAATGTATAGTATTATTTATTATACAGGGTGGACTTGAAATAACTGAGAATATTTTAGGGGGTGGTAAAGTATCGCAAATATAAGCGAAAAAATACATTAAATATATATTCTTTTATTATTAAAAAATAATATTCATTACAGACACGTAACAGCTGATTCCAATATGGTGGCCCAAACTGTATTCCAAAAGCACTATTAATATTAATTTATTATGAATTAATAATAAAATAAAATACCCTACCACCTCTAAAATATTCTCAGTTTGTCCACCCTTTATTATTTTAAATTAAAAAATTGGGACATTCATCCATACTTTTCATTCTAACATTACATACGTAAAATCTTAAAAATAATTTTAAAAACTATTATTATATAAATTCTCAAAATAATCTTCTACATAACATTATATGTATAATTTTTTAACGTGTGTGTATGTTGTATTTCTGTCTGTACAGATCCCTCAACCATCAGTGTTACCAGATGGAAGAATAATGTTTAATATAATTAATTATTTTACCACAATTAATACATATATAAAATCTCAAAACGGATATTTTAATAATAATAATATTAAATTAATTTCAAAATAATATTAGTGATATAATGCATAATAAATGACAATTCTCAAAAAACAGCTTTATTGGGAAACTCGCTTTTTAAATATTGTGCGCTTTTTAAATATTGTTTTTTTTTATGTCCTGAATAAAAAAAACAATTTATTACCGTCTTATTAAAAAACCAAGCAGAACGTCAAAAAACATAATTCGATTAAAATTACCCTAGTAAAAAATATAATTGCCTAACGTGTTTATTTGATGTATGTGCACATTGACTGCACTTATTTCAAGTCCACCTTGTATAAATATATAAAAAAAACTGAGAGATTATATAAAATAAAGTGTAGGAGATAATCTTTAATAAGTTTCCATATAAGGGCGCTCCTACACAAGCCCTGTAGGTGGCAGAATTGGTGGAAAAGAGATCACACATGTGCGCAAATTCATTGCAATCTATTTAAAGGAGAATTTAAAAGATAATTGGGTGAAGACTGCTATGGATTGAAAAATGCCTCTAATGGGCAAAATATTATTAAGTCTAATGAATAGTGTATTCGTATAAAAAAGTTTGAGAAAGCCAGTCGTCAGGTTGGCTGCAAAAATGGTCTAATGCATTTTTAATCCATTAGTATGGAGTCGGCCACCACCCTGTCTCTCATTTTTACCCCTAACTCATCTCATTTCAACCGTGAGGGGGCGGCGATGGACCACCCTCGGTTATTTCAACCACCTTTTCATCATCAGTGCAAAGCTTTTGAATAGTTTTAAACTTTGAGGCGGGCAAAAAAAATATATATACACGCCTAACAAAAGTGACGTAATGGCTTTTGGCTTCTAGTCTGTTAAGGCTTTTCCAACCACGAAATACCCTCAAATATTTATCATTCATTCCGTGAGGTAATTATATAAAAACCATAGATATAAACATTGCATATAAACAATTCGTGCAATTTCATGTAATATTGTTGCACTCTTCTCTTCTATTCGATAAAGGCATAAGTGTGTCTCCTTCACTTAACACATTTCTAGTGACCACTGAGAGTGGTCGTGACAATACTTAATAATATTTGAAACATGTTAAAGAAGTAGTGTTTGGTAAAAAGTGAGGCTAGATGTATTTGAGTGTATGTTTGAGTCCATATGACATGTAGTAACAATGCATTTACCCATTTTACTGTGAAATATAACTGAACATATGAAGAGAGATGTTTACAGTATAATGTTTGCCAGGTAACTCATGTTTTGGCCACTTGATCCACTTGAACTAACCACGCATTTAGCCACTCGTGTGATATCTTATGTTTATATCTATGATAAATACTTAAAAAATCGGTGTAATTTTACAAATTGAATATTTGATCATTCAGCGGCCACAATTCGTGATAATAAAAGTGGGTGGAGCTTGTGAAGAATTACGGGGGAGCGGGTGCAGAATTGTGGGGTGGTGTTTAGTAAAAGATGGTAAGAAGAAGAAAGTAGGGAGAAATGGTTTTTCTGTTTTTCCTCGGCTTTTTCTCCATGAAATAATAATTCAGGATTAGCGCGCCACTCTCAATTATCCGGCCAACTCATATTTCAAATTATTATTTTTAATAACATCATAATGTAATTAATTATTTCATTCTATATAAAACGATGAGGATTTAATAAAAGATTTACTACTTTTATAATAAATCATAGTGTTGACTATATTGTGTTCAAACATCAAGATTAAGTTTTTTATTTCTACCCAGCAGTTGAAGTAATAAAAGTGGCTTGCATAAGCAAGCCACTTTTATTACTTCAACTATATATAAATAATAACCTAAATTGCATTAAAAAATATATTTTGGAGATTTAATCTAGGACAATCCAATTTTTACTCATCTCTACTCTCCAACTATTTAAAAAAAAAAAAGTAAAATCTCTCTTCACCATCTTAAAATTAGTATAAAAATAACCACAATGTCAGGTTCCTCACTAAATTATTATCCACAAATATAAAAAAACAACCGATAATAAATATTTTTCATTTTAATAGAAGCAGAACTTTGATTTGTCATTTGAAGTCTTTTAGGAAAAGTGTATTTTTTGCTTAATTAAAGTATTTTTTTTTTCTTAAAAGGCAGACCTATACAATAATTAGGCCGTTAATGGGTAAAATCATAATCATCAATAAGAATGCTATATAACTGGATGCATTAACATCAAGATGGCGGACCAAGCAGACGAGTCTGAATGAGACAATTAGTATTTTTGGTTTAATCAAAGAAAATTATGGCAAAAACCTACATTTTTTCTTACTAAGCAGACCTATAGAAAAAAAGTTTTGCCGTAAATGGGTTGATAAATTATTGTCAATAAAAATGCCAATATAACTGGATGTATAAATATTAAGATGGCGGACCAAGCAGACGAGTCTGAGTGAGGCAATTATTGTTGCCTCTGTCAAACCCATCTGATTGGTTTTTATTTATTTATTTATATTCTTTACATTTATTTATTATAATTTTGTTTCATACTGCAGTACCACTAGAGCATTACGGGAGATCCCAAATATCCAATGTAGCACTTGTTAATATAAAAATAGCCACCATATTAGAGATTTCTCAATAAGTTATTATCTACTAGTATGAATATCCACTTAATTTATTTCCATATTTGTTAAAAACCATAGTTATATTAGCAACAAATACATTTTAAAGGGACAGGAGATGCTTTATTAGTCCCTCTTTTGGCTCATTCATAAAAGAGGCAAACATTAATTAAATTAAGTTTATCTTTCTCATGAATACATATCTAAATATTGAGTGTTGCCATCACAGAGTCAGGCACTTGTTATAATATAAAATTCACGTTATTTGTATAATACAATATTTAGGTGGTTGAAGTCATTTCCGTTTCGGTTGATGGAATTTTAATGCCCTTTTCTTGATGTCTGCTAATTTCTTTTGTCGGCGCTCCTTTCTCGAATATTTTTGAATTTTAAACGAACGGACATAATTTGATCCTCTTTTATTATTTAGAAGTCGCCTTACGGACTTTTATACGGGAGGTAATTCACAAAATAATAATATCCATCAGCTTTAATTGTTCGCTTTTCCCACCGACAATCCTTCTCAAGTGAATAATAAATATGTATTTTTTTTTCGTAGCGGAGGCTTTCTGCGAAATTCAATATTACATGTCATCTGCATGTTTGACTTTATGTGTTCTTTTGTACTTTACAGCCAGAATACAAAGCCTTAAATATTACATTACATTCAATTTAGTCACGAGACACACTCGCATATAATATTCACGATGTCAAGTGCGATTCTACTAACGATGTTTTTATATTATGATAAATATGCTTTTAGGATTATGTGAAGAGCGTATTGCGTGCAATTTTACGGAAAACGGAGTCTATTTTCTTATTTCGGATATTTAACAAGCTTGTAACTGTAGTCGTTGTTTGTACACGAACACTTAACCCATAGTATTGAAAGAAGTAACGAAATGATGTTTTAATATATATATATATATATATATATATATATATATATATATATATATATATATATATATATATATATATATATATATATATATATACATATATATATATATATATATATTATTAACGAGTCGTGTTAGAGCTGATAGTATTGGTGCGTATACAAAAACTTGGTATTATTGGTGTACATCAGCTCTATTCGTATACGCACCACAATCACACTCTACCATTACAATATTATATTAAATACGTACGTTCATATATGACAACTGACGAGTCTGCATTGTCATAACTGCGACTTGGGATCCCTCGTAATGCTCTAGTGGTACTGCACTATGATACAATGATAATATGTATTTATAAATAAATAAATAAATGACTTATTTCCATATTTCTTTCTATGATATATATCTATTTTTTATTAAGAATAATAATCAATAACTAAATACACGAAGAACTATTTTATTTTTGCTTTTGGAATCGAGTTAAGGTCGCATTCTTGGAAACAGCTGTTTCTGTGAAGTATTGTGTTAAATACTTCAAATCAATTATTTTTGCGATACCTTACAGCCCCCTAAAACATTCCCTGTTAGTTACACAATACACACCTTAGGCTATTATATGTATAATATATTATAATTAAACGGTGTTTTAATATTTTTAATGATACTGCAGTAACCTAACTTTATATTACTAAATATTATGTATAATGTTAGTTTTAAATAAGAAGTAGCTCGTTCCCGTTAGGATGAAAGTCATTTATCATTCAGGTTTGAGGTGTAGCCGCGGTGCAAAAATTGTCGTAAACTGAATTTTTATCCCTTAATGTGACGCCCCTTGGGTGGGTGGTGGTCGGGGGGCGGTAAGCTCAACAACCCACCCCCGGGGGTGTAAGGTTATAATAAAAGAAAAGATACGCGACCTGGCAAAATGTTTAATAGTGAATGAGTGCAGCCGCCATCTTGTCTTATTACATCGTGTATTATTAATTTGACTTATCGAGTTATCCACTTGTAACTATGGGTCTGATTAATAATGTATCGAATTAAGATGTTGATGGTTTAATTTCCCTTGTAATATTCCAGTCTCAAGTGATTCTCATATCCTATGCCGGGGATTAGCCCTTGTCTTAGTGGCTTTAGAGCTATCGCTAAAATGACAAGACTATTATTATTATATTATATTATATTTAATAATACATCGATTATGTACTCAAGTTATTTATATAAGCGTTTTTGTTAGTTTTGTATTAATTCAAAGTCTCGATACTTTTTGGTATTTCTTGTAGGCGGTGGTAATTTACCGACATTATTTATTAGCAACTTCATTTGCCTCCCTTTTAATTCAAATTAATCGGTTTCAAATTAGTATTGTATTAATATAATAATAATAAAAAGTAGGTTATTTCAGGTTAGAACATGTTGATCTTAAAAAAACTTACAGTCGTATTCACTAAAAATGCATACATGATAGTGTCAATAGTTCTGTCACTTTTACTTGAGTAAAGGATCTGTCAAAGTTGGAAATTCCAGCTGTCACTGTCAGTTTGACAGATGTAGTACTTGATTTTGACAGCTGGAATAATTGAATTCGATAGTGACAGATGTCAAAATCAAGTAATCAAGCTGTCACTGTCAGTTTGACAGCTGGAATTCCCCACTTTGACATATTTTACTCAAGTAAGAGTGACAGAACTAAAGACACTATCATGTATGCATGTTACTGAATACGACTGTAATTCAGATATGATTTAAATAAAGTTAAAACATTTTATTATACGGCAACACTGTAGACATCGACAGACATTTTACCGCCGATAAGAATGCCACACAACTGCATGTATAAATATCAATATGGCGGACCAAGCAGACGAGTCTGAGTGAGATAATTAGTGTTGCATATGTCAAACTCATCTGCTTGGTCCGCCTTCCTGATATTTATCATTCACTTGTCCGGCTTTCTAATATCGGTGCTGTTGACAGACCTTCGGAGCCATGACCCACCAAAATGTTTATAAATAAAGTGGACTTTTCTTTTAAGCATTAATGATATTTAAATTCCCACATGTATCGTTTATAATATAATAACGTAGTATTAGTTTGGGTGCAGTGGGAATAGAATATTAGTCCGGATTCATAGTTACAATGTATTCCTTTTGTCATCACACGGAATCGAATCTGGGACACACAGTTAATTAAATACAGCCTCTAATAAGCTAACAAACTACACATCACTCCCGCTGATTATTATTCACTTTATACCCTCATATCTCAAGCGAATTCATTATCTAAAATATTATTACGAACAAAATAATAATGTACATTATTGTTGTTTCGGTAATTAAATTAATTATTATGTTGCGAGGCCATTTTGCAGAGATTATCCCTTTATTAAATATTCTGTTTACACGACCAATATGCCGCAGAGTTTTGGATTTTCATACACTAAAATCCAATTATTGTTTTGTTGGTTTCAAATGTCGGGTTTGTCAAAAGGTTGTATACAGATTTTTTCGGTTAATTAAATGTATGGGCTCATTAGTATTTACATTACAATCAGATTTTTTTATCAGGATTTTATTATTATTATTCCCGATCTCCCAGTCGTAATAACCGATGAGTTTTTTTTTTACTTGAGCGGGATTTGAACCCATGACAACAGTATTTGTAGCCACTCGTCTTATCCCCTGAGCATTTATTAAGCTGTTATGAAATTATTGTAAATAAAGATTTAAAAAATTTTAACCGTAAAAAAATCCATACGGTAGTGTGTAAAATATTGGGTTTAAAGCCAAACTAGAATTGAAAGAGCCGTACACATAACATACACACACCTTGGACAAGCATAATTAGTACTAGGGTAACTGTTTTTTGAAAACTTTCATTTATTATGCATTATAAATAATTTCTAAAATTATTTTTAAATTAATTTCATATTATTATCATTTAATTACTCGTTTTGAGATTTTAGATATGTATTAATTATGATTAAATAATTATATAAAATATAATTTTTCCATCTGGCAACCCCGGGCTCGATATGTCACCCCGTTTGAATATTATTTATAAATTTTAACAGTTTACGATTAAATACCTTCTATTGACAGAGACATGAAATGTGTTATAGATAATGGATGAATCTACATTAGTTGCCGGTCAAGTAGGACTATTTTACTATTTCTAAAAATTGTCTTTTAATAGGTTAAATGATGTTTTAAAATGATCCCTTTTTGACGTTTCATACATTTTATAAACATTCTCAGCAGGCTCAGATTCACAAGGTACTACAGAATGTTAATACTTGTACCTTGATACATTAAGGACTATTTTTCCACTAAAATGGTTGAGGGATCTGTACATATAACATACACACCCCTTAAGCAATTATGTACATATATAATATTACATAATTCATGTTTATACAGTATTCCTTCAAAAACCGGTTAAAAATATTCTATTCTAGGCAAATTAATTTAAAAAACAATAGTATTTTAATTGGAATGATTGTATAAATTAGTTTTGAATTCATCCATCAGATAATGTTCACAAAGTCGTATACAGGGTGGTGTTGAATAATTGAGACGGTAGTCGGTAATCCGGGGCTGGTATGGTTTGAAGCCTTTTCTAGCCTCACAACTACACAAGTTACACTTACAACTATTACTATTACTATTACTACCTATATTTAGAAGCTAATTCAATTAACAAAGGACACCCACTAACATGACCTAATGGGATTCATTCATTGTTTAGCAATGCCGAACACTCCTGCATAATAAAATAATAAATTAAGTCGAATACTGCTTACAATATGAAAATTGAATATATACTAGTCCAAGAGGGACAGGGTTTCAATTGCTCCCAATCGTAGAGCACTGTGCGACTTACCACTTTTATTTCTCATAATAACTTGTCTCATGAATATATAATAGTTGATGTATGACAAGTTTGATAACTGTAGATATATAGCTGCTCACAATCGTAGAGCACTGCGCGGCTAATAATATGTATTGTATTGCCTTATTATTCGATAAAATGTCTTATTCTAATTAAATACTCCGATATTAACAGAACAATCTTAAAACATTATTAATTAATATATTAATTCAACTTTATAGTTTTTTAACCCATGAATATCATAATTGATAAGTAACTGTAGACGTATATAATATACAATAATCAAATAATAAAGCAATATTATAAAGGAAATATTTGTAGAGCTCGAATACGACAAAACACTTCATCACACCCACCTGGACTAGATCTGATAAAAAATATCATGAATGGCTTTTTATTGGTGATAATATCAAAATTCATAAAACAATCGAATACTTACAATATCGCCAGAGATGTGCCAAAGTCAAACGAATATTATAGTATCACACCTAGACAGTAGTATAATGCTCGATTAATTATCGTCAAATTTTTTTATATGAGTGCATTGATAAGAAATTAGAACACAATACTATAATATTCGTTTGAACTTGGCACATCACTGAATATCGCATACATATATATCATTTTTTTGGATGAATTTGTTGTTTTGTTGACATTTCGCTATTTTTTATTTATTGCTACTTTTTTAATGCATTGAACTTTATATAAATATACTTAATTTCGAGTTTCCAAAGTGTCTTTTTTATTTATTTTCCTGTAATCCTGTTGCGATATTGCAGTTTAATATTTATAATTAATACATTATTATTAGATAACTAGGGTAATTTTAATTGAAATTTTCAATTTGTTAATGTTTTTTTATGTTCTGCCTGGTTTTTTAATAGGACGTTTATCTTTGAGTTTTGATTTCATTTTTGCTTTAAAGTGTTTTTTTTATCGATTAGAAGAAATTTTTGATTTTCAAAATGAAGTATGAAAATGTAATGCATTATCAAATTAAATACATCTAACAATATTATGAAATTATTTAATATTTTTAAATGCTCTGATTTGTTTTTAATACGAAGATAATACGTTGTTGGTTTTTTCATTCGAAAGAAGTTTTTTTTATTAAAATTATTAATAAAATAATGTAATGCATTTTTCATATGATGACAACACTCATCACAATATTTAAAAAGCGAGTCTCTCAATAAATACTGTTTTTTGAGAATTGTCATTTATTATGCATTATTAATATCTCTTATATTATTTTGAAATTAATTTAATATTATTATCATTAAAATACCCGTTTCGAGATTTTAGATATGTATTAATTAATGATTAAATATTTAAATTGAATTATTTATACACCTGGCAACACTACGTTTCAAATGTCAAACAATTTGAAGTGTATATATAAAATTTTACAGATTACGATTAACTACCTTCTATTGACAGAGACATGAAACGTGTTATAGATAATGGATGAATCTACATTAGTTGCCGGTCAAATAGGACCATTTTACTATTTCGAAAAAGTCCAATTAAATAGTTTAAACAATCTATGAAAACCAACATTTTTTTACGCTTCATATATTAAGAACAAAACTGACAGCAAACATATTTCAAACGAAAGTATACGATATCTCGAAGGTATTCTATACATATTAAGGGCTACTTTCGCATATCTTCAATAATCAACAAATTTAAATGCAGTCTCACTACCAAATATTCTATTCTATTTTGAATATATGGCTCAGTTCCATAAAGACTTAAGAGCACACGGAATTTTAATGCTTGTACCCTGATATATTAAGGACTATTTTCTGTATATAGCGACTCTGTATACGCTGAGGATATTTGAAAGATTGACCCATACAGACATACAGACATATAACATACACACAGTTAGACAATTATATATATTATTTGGGCCTTATTCAATATAATAGTGTAATGAAATGTAATGTGTAATAAAAATTCGGTTGAAAAAATTATAATTTAAATATGAACGAGACGAATATTTAAGTATATTTCATAATTTATTCTGTATTCTAATATAAGGCTCTTGAAATAATGTTTAAACGTTTATAAGAAATGTCATGTCTCATCTTTTAAATTTTCAATCATATATTTTATTAGTTTACATTATTTTCTTTACTTTCTGGATCATTCATAATCACTATGCTCCGTATTCAATATAAATTAAATCCTAAATCTCATACATTTAAGTGTCGATACATTTTATAAAAAGCTACTGCTGTAAACATTTCGGTGGGCCTTGACAACAATTTCGTAGCGAGAACTCTCGATTCAGATAAATTAATTAAATATTTCAACCATTTTAAGTTATTATATATAGCATAAATATTTTTACTTCATTTGAATGCTAAAATTATTTTAATGCGCATTTCATCTCATGATAATAGTGTAATGAGAGTGTGTGCGTGCGGTGCGTATGTGTGTACACTCGTATTATCAAGCTCTAATCTATTCGTACACACACATAATCACTAATTATTTTCCTTTTCAAATTGTTTTTTTTTAAGCAACAGGTCAATGTTGAAACAATTCAATATAGTAGTACAGTGATCGTTTGTGTACGAATAGACTAGAGCTTGATAGCACACGCATACCTGATAAAACGAAGGTGTCAGTGTTGCCATTATTGAAAATGCAATATATATATATATATATATCAATAATAAATCTGATGCACATATTGAATAATGATATGATAATGTATACAGTTTGATACAAAGAGATAGTTTTGCTTTGAAGTGTAAAGCCAAACCGGCGGCGTCATGCAGACATAGCGACATTGCGCATTATCAATGATGATATTATTAGGTTTATTAATATATTATTGAAATTGTTTCAGCAGCGGTGGCGGCTTCAGACCCTTGGAGGGCGGATCCCCGAGGACAGCTCCTCCTCCGCTATTCTTTCCTTCACACCTGTCTCACCTGACACACTTCAGCCAGCCGCTCTTTCCGGCTCTCAAAGGTAATATTAACATATTACTATTTTATAATTAATTACTCAGTCCAAGGAGCTTTACGATGATTGTTATTAATGAAGCTGAGCTGTTCGTTGTCCTTGCATAATTGATGATAATGTACAGAGACACAGGTGTTATTTACCATCAACAAACACCCTGCTCAATAACACCATTTTAAATTATTATCAGCGTAATAGCTCAAGGGATAAGAAGCGTGGCTACAAATACTGTGGTCATGGGTTCAAATCCCACTTAAGTCAAGAATTTTCTAATTGATTTGACATTGTAAATGGGTTTTTATTTTATTTTCCCATTCTTTCTATAATTAAATACTAATATTCATGTCTAATTTAAATAAAACATTCTCATGTTAGTTCTAGGTAAAAAGATGTAAACACTCTGTACACCTAAGTCTATTTCCAAAGATGTATTGTTCTATCAATCAATGTAAAAACTTATGTTAATAAAGAAATTGTAAAATATATATAATTGATTTGATCGGTTATTACAACTCGGAGATCGGGAATAATATTAATAAAATGCATGTACGCATGTTTATGTGGCTTTAAAACTATAACTAACAATTGTATTAAATAATTTTAAAAAACATGTATTAAGTCTACTTATTATAAGATAATGAGGAGTTCAAATTTGGTTGAATTGTTTTTTTAACCTTGGGTCTTTTGTGAACATGATTTTGTTAACTGTTTTAATTGACTTTATAAAAAGAACCATTTATAATTTATAGCCAAAAACAATTTAAATTGATTTGATCGGTTGTTACGACTGGGAGATCGGGAATAATATTAATAAAATCCCGAACGATCGTCTTGACCCAGGTTTACTCTGATTTCCTGTATTGTAAGGTAAATACTGATTATTAAGTCGGTGACCTGTGTAACTAGTAATACTTAAGATCGCCGAAAGACAATTTAAAAAAAGCTCCATCAGAGATGTTGGTTCTCTGGTATTCCAGACGAGTTTTCTCTTAATAATAATTTTTATAAAATTACAATCAATATTCTTTGAGGAGCGAGGAGTGTATGCGTGCGGTGCGTATGCTTCTACACCAATACTCTCGTCTGCCAGCTCTATTCGTATACGTACCAATACTATTCAGCTCTAGGAAGACTCACTAACACATTCTAATTACTGATTGCTGACAGCGGCATTTAATCGGGATTTTATTAATATTATTTCCGATCTCTCTTTATCGATCGCTTTTTATTTATTTTATTTCAATAAAGTTAATTGATAAAATAGTATAATATGGCTTTGTAGAAAAATTTTTAAGCAAAAAAATAATCTAACCTAACTTTTTCCAATTATAAATTATTCCACTTTAATACTGAAAATCAAGCTGTGTATTTACTATACAATCCAAGAAATCAGGGAAAATCTGAATTGAAACATTCCCGATCTGTTTTTATTGATCGATTTTTTATTATTTTATTCCAATAAAGTTTATTGATAAAATAGTATAATATGGCATTGTAGGAATTATTTAATAGAATTAAAAAAATAACCTAACCTAACTTTTACCAGTTTTTCAATTATAAACTATCCCACTTTAATATTTAAAAAATCTAGCTGAGTATTTACCCTACAATCCAGGAAATCAGTGTAAATCCGAATCGAGACATTCCCGATATGTTTTTATCGATCGATTTTTTATTATTTTGGTCCAATAAAGTTGATTGATAAGATAGTATACTTTGGTTTGTTTTTAATGCAAAATAAAACTTAAAAAATAATTTCCTTTAAAAAAGATATTTAAGAAAAAAAGGGGACCGCGATTATTTTAGGAATATATTTTCCCTAAAATGTCTATGATGTTTCTTATTGTGTACATACTTATTCGGTTAAAAACAAATTGAATTAATTTAATAGTAGGTTATTCGTATACAAAGTGGTTATTTTATATATGATGCGTCATAACCGTGAATATGAATCGGGCTGAAGTTCCAGCCCTCATGAAGGGGGCGGGGATTGGGGGTGGTTATAGGGTGGTGTATGTAATCCCATTAGGTTGTGTGTTGGATTATGAATCCATAACTGATATTTACGAGCCGCTTTACCCTGTAGCTCACCTGTTCCTCCACCTTTTATAACAAACACCTCCCTTCCATGATTTAGACACACTATGCAATTTTCACTAATTAATTTATTTTTTATTAATTTCCAGGCTTTCCCGGATTGTGCTCCTGTTGTCCCATGAAGCCTCTTTCTCTACTTCCTCCGATGCCTTCATCTTCACCTCCTCCGGGAGCAGATCAGCGTTCTTCCAGTGTCGCTGAATTGAGGAGAAGGGCCAGGGAGCATTCGGCTGCTCTTTTACACGGTCTTCAAGGACTTCAAGGCCTTCAAGGATTGCACAGTCTTCAAGGACTTCGCCTGGGACCTTTAGGACTCCCCTTGCCGCCCCTCGGGGCACTTCACAATCTTCACAGGTCTTCCGAAGAAGAAGAAAGCAGCACCGCTCTTTCTGGAACCACGAGAGTATCCCCTAACGAAAGACAGATGAGTCCCGGCGGTGGAAAGGATTCAGAATAGCTCAACAATCATATTTATACCGATTAACACCAAAATTGATGTTTATAATCATGTGCCCCCCCACATTTAATAATATGTTAAGATTTTACACTGTAGCAAAATAGATAATGTTGTGAGTAAGGATATTATTACAATGGAGGTGTTTAAAAAGCAAGCAAAGAGTTTTTGGTGAATCTGAATTTCATTGAGTTTTATTTATATATTTATTTCATAAAATCTTTTTTTGAAATTAATTGAACAAATCAGTGAACATATCGAGGGTATACTAATAAAATGCACTAAGTCATATTTTGAGTTAGGGATGCATTTTTATATATTGTTCATTACTTTATCTACTGCCGAAACGCACTTAACTAAGTCAAATTTTTAGTTTCTGTTTAGTTAGTTCTGGTAGTTGATTTATAATTGTGTTATATTTGGAAAGAAAATAGAAGTCATTGACTTATACCACATTGTAAAATATTCAAATATATACCATAAATGTATAGTTCTGTTAAGACTTTTTTTTCACTAATTCGCCATTATCTTAAAATTATGAAAAATATCATAGTGCATTTTGGAAGTCTACCCTCGATATACAAATTAATAAAAAAAAATGAATTAACCTCGATATACCAATGATCTCAGGCTGGAGAACATTGGTATATCGAGGTTAATCGTCACCACCGATATTAAAAGGCCCGACAAGTGACAGAGGCTGCACCAATCAGACATGGTTGGTTTCCCTTCTGAACCAATCATATTACTCAGACTGCACGCACATGTCCGCCATCTTAATATTTATACATTTAGTTGTGAGGCTTTCATATTGGTGGTGTTGGATTAATATAAAATAAAATGTTTGCACCAAAATATTCACTCACTTAAGCTGTCAGTTTTTGTGTTAATAACTCCCAATCTTTAAATATATCTTAAACACAATTTGTTAATAATAGCAATAATCAGGTGTTGAATGTATTATAATAATATTATAAAAAGACAAAGTGTTCTTCTTTTGCATATCGCCTGCTCCAGCGTATAATATCGTAAGTGCTAAACAATTCTGTGTGCTCTTATGTCTTTATGGAACTGAGCCACATATTCAATCTGGTAACACTGCCTGTCACGTGTCACTCGGTTTAATTATTATACTATAAAATATAACAATTTCGATTAAATACCTTCTATTGACAGAAACATGAAATGTGTTATAGATAATAGATGAATCTACATTAGTTGCCGGTCAAGTAGGACCATTTTACTATTTCGAAAAAGTCCCATTTAATAGGTTAAATAATGATTGAAAAGCAACATTTTTTGACATTTCATACATACAATATGTGGCTCAGTTCCATAAAGACTTAAGAGCACACAGTTTTTTTATACGCTGGAGCAGGCGATATAAATGAATATACGTGTTTTGTAAATAATAAATTATTGTGGCCTAAAGGCGATTAATTATAATTGATAATATGTAAGTAGCGCAATCGGATATTTTTGTCACAAAAATAAAAACTATACATCCGTTTAATTAATCGTTATAGACTTTGTTCTTATTATATACATATATAAATATTATAATGTAGAGATCACTGTGTTAACAAGATACGAATAAAAATATTAAAAGCACAAAGCGAACTGTTTCATTGTTATTTCCTCAGTTGTCGTAGGGTGGATGGAAGGGGTGGGTGGTGTTATATAAAAATGATTGGCTCAAATTGAATTAGCCCCACCCCTTGCCGGTCCAGCCCGACCAATGGCGCCTTGGCAAGCCACTTTTCCGGAAAAACACACCACAATGCTGCCTTTAAAGATTATACTCCTTTAAATATGGCGCTTCATACTACATAACAATACTTTATATGCTTCAAACCCAAATAAATTAACTAATATAGCATTAAGTTAAATAGCAAAAAATGATGTGAGCTTTAAAAGGTAGGAAAAAACTATTTGCACACAGTACGAATCAAATCACTTTGAAATATTACATATAAAAGGCCATAGTGTATGTATACTGTGTTTTACTGTGTGTCTGCATTGTGAGCTCTCTTTTTGGGCGTTAAAGTACGAACCAAATCACTTTGAAATATTACATATAAAAGGCCATAGTGTATGTATACGTTTTATTGTGTGTCTGTATTGTGAGCTCTCTTATTGGGCGTTAAAGTACGAACCAAATCACTTTGAAATATTACATATAAAAGGCCATAGTGTATGTATACGTTTTACTGTGTGTCTGTATTGTGAGGTCTCTTTTTGGGCGTTAAAGTACGAACCAAATCACTTTGAAATATTACATATAAAAGGCCATAGTGTATGTATACGTTTTACTGTGTGCCTGTATTGTGAACTCTCTTATTAAACAATTATAATGGATCTAAACGATAAGTTGTAAACAAGTATAAAACTTGCTCTACAAATATAACAAACAAAAAGTAAAGTTGACCACCGATACATTGGCTAGCCATACAACTAGATGTATAAATATCAAGATGGTGGACCAAGCAGAGTTTGAGCGAGACAACACAGTAATGAACTGATATTTGGCGCGCTTAAACAACTAGTATTGTCTCGCTCAGTCTCGTCTACTTGGTCTGTCATCTTGATATTTATGCATGCAGTTGTATAGCCTACCAATGTATCGGCGGCAGCGATCTTACTTGTTATTATTATGAGGATTTTTTTAAAGGAAAGGAAAAGGAAGGATTATACACCAAACAAATTTGAAAATCATCAGAGATGATGTTTTTTTTTAACAAAATGTTGTTTATTTTTTACCATTAATAATTAAACCGAACTGATTTTTATTTCAATATAATTAAAACCTTGTTTATAAGTTATTTAAAAAATAAATATAAATGGTTGGATTTTTTTCTACAAAATGCATTTATAAAATTGCAATATATATGATGAAAAAGTCCCACTACCATTTTGATTGCACGCCATCTTGGTTATGTGACTTTTAGATCAGTTTTACTTTAAGCATTGTGTTGTGTAGACCTAATAATTGTATAATGGATAAATATACGCCACAAGAACGAAGAGAAACAATAATATTTGATTGATTCCGAGTCAGAGTTGTGTTTTTTCAGTCAAAATTATTTCATTCATAAATAAAAACGTTACCTGGCTCGTTATAGCCGAATAATCATAGATATAAACATATGATATCGCATGAGTGGCTAAATGCGTGTTTAGTTCTAGTAGAGTTGCCAAAAACATGAGTTACCTGGCAAACATTATAGTGTAAACATGTCTGTTCATATCTTCAGTTATATTTCACAGTAAAATGGGTAAATGCATTGTTACTACATGT
The DNA here is from genome assembly GCA_022606485.1 of Agraylea sexmaculata. Lineage (NCBI taxonomy): Eukaryota > Metazoa > Arthropoda > Insecta > Trichoptera > Hydroptilidae > Agraylea > Agraylea sexmaculata. The sequence continues at coordinate 74 of JAGTTH010004104.1, read as the reverse complement.
CATATGGACTCAAACATACACTCAAATACATCTAGCCTCACTTTTTACCAAACACTACTTCTTTAACATGTTTA
>JAGTTH010004103.1:0-25463 GCA_022606485.1 Agraylea sexmaculata | reverse complement strand
GCGTGGACTTGTTGCAAGGGAGACCATGGTTTTTCTCTTATTACCTAATCAAATAAAATAATTGAATTGATCATCGGGGTTTTTAAGTTAATGCCATGGAACAGCACTTAACCAATTTACCAATTATACAACTTAACAATAGCTTTGCAATTAAACAATTAAAGTGGTGAAGTTAATCTTTTTAAATGTGGGAATTGTAAATATAGCACCTACCTCACATATGTATTCCCCCGTGTCGCTGGGTAATAATCTTGAAACTTGGAGACTGTGATTCGTATAGAATCTGAACCGTGGTGGAGGAATTACATCCGAAGTAGCTGAGCTGTCGGCCACCACTACTTTGTCCTTCAGCCATCTTACGAAATAATTTCTACCTACTATTAAACACTGAATATTAAAATACTATTTTTTTATATTAATTTCTTTAAAGGGAGTCCGCTAAAATGTGGCACTTATTTTTATGAAATGTATCTCTAAAAAGGTAGCATAAATGGCATTTGAATTCCAAAAGTACCATTATTTTGTGGCACTTTTAATTTTTCACAAAACTGACAATACTTATCTTTTATTAAAGAAATGACATTTTCTATTTCAACTAATTTTATTTAAATATGTACTTAAATTAAATGAGTATCGATGTTTGAAGAATGAAAATTTTGACAATAAAAAATTAATGTGATACAATATAAAATTTATGGGGATGGTAAGGTATCGCAAAAATATATAAAAAAAAAAATTGTCCTTCACTTTTATATATATTTTTTTGATTAGTTACCCTTTGCATTTGCACATTATATTTGAAATATCTTACGGGAGTTATTGTAGTGACGATTACACATTGAAACATCGTTTTCTTTGATTTAATCAATAGTTTAAATCAAGTGTAAAAGTGTCATTTTCCACCAAAAATTACGATAAGTAGCATTTATTCCTTAAATTGGCAAAATGGGCCATTTGGCGGACTCTGCTTATAATATAAATATGCAAAATAACTTTGACCAAAACCATTTTAAATAATGTCAATATAAAAAAATATGTAGAAGACTACTGAAATTGAGTTTCTTAATCTGTTAAAAAATAAGGGCCCATTCAAGTATCTAGTATATTATTAATATGTTTGTTTATATTGAAAGGATTTGACTATTGTTATGCCACTATAGACACTAGGGTACACACTTTCAGTTAATATAATTCCATAGGGGGATATTTCAGTTGATTAAAACATTGATATATGTTTTAACTGTAACGAAGGAATTGGCGGTGAGTTGTCTGATTGATGTTCCGTCTCTTGAACAATGATATCAATTAACAATGACTCAGTCCACTTTACTTGCGGTCCCTCCGTTTTATAATTGTTCAGGCCGCAGTCGTTATAGTGGCATATTTTATTTAATACTCGATTATAAATATACGATAATAACTCACCAGCATTCTCCAGGTGACACGGCAATATCACTGTATCGTTCTCGAATGTCTTTACAGTAGTCGGAATACTCTTGAACTCAGCTGGTCTTCCTTCTTCTAATTGTTCACATAAAGTCTCCTCAATTAGCACGAAGCACAGACATATCCACAATGTCCTCCTCGTCATTTTGGCCACTTGAAAGTATATTCTAAATGGTGGGAAATTGTGAATGATTGTTTAATCGTTCTCAGAATAAAACGCGCTTAGTATTCATTAGGTGCATTTCTTACTGTCTTTAATCTTATTTCAAATCATCAAAAACATTTTCTTAACCTGGTGTACATATAAAGGAATTTTATTAATTTAGCCCTGATAGATTGAAAAATCGTTAATGCGAATGAGATATACCTACTCTTCGTTTCTTATATTAAGTAAATGTAAATTTTCAGACTTATGTATTATGTTACGATCGAGAAAAATGTCCGAGTCCCTACTACGTTATTTTTATAAAAAATAATATATAATCTTCTTTACCTATTTAAGGCTTTTACCAACGTGGAACGAAAATTGTTACACAAACTATGAGGAAAACCATTTATTTTCAACACAAAAATTACTTAATACTGCGTATCGACTTTTTCTAGACACACCAACAGATTAAGCCTATTTCTACAGTACATGCAAAGAAAACTATCCATTTATAATTTTGGGAACCATTTCAACTTTCCTCTACAAACATAAGAAGCAAAAGTAGTCTCGGATTTTTCGCATTATTTTTAAAACCCAGGATAGAAATCTAAATATGCATTGCTAGGGTATGTTTAAGAATATTCGGAAAGGAAAGCTTGTTACCAAAACGTTTCTAGTCAATAGGGAATTAATTTGTTCTTTCCAAATTTTTTTACTATCCGTTGAACATTTACGAATTTGTTGCCGGAATTCTAAAAAAAAGGATACTACAATTTTTTTCATGCGCCTTAAAAATGAAATACGTCTGGAACTCACGCCTTAAAGCACATATTTATCGTTGTGTTAATTTATAAAATCTTTAAAAATAAATGATATAAAACTTCCCTATCCGTTTATAGTTAGTCAGTCACCCCCGGTTATGTTTGTATAAAATTTCAATAACTATTCCGAATTTATCTTTTGTAGTGAATATAATGGCAATAAATTGTAGCTAGCCGAGACACCATTGTACTGTAATTTCAACAGAGCTACACAAAGGGCGATCACCAAGTGCCTTATCTTCATCACATCCTGTTTTATCATCATCAAATATTGATATATTGGCTTTTCGAAAAGCTTAATCGATAACCTTTTATTAGACACCCTTCTGAATATTTAATAAAAACCGTCGTTCTTGCGTAAAATGTGAGGGTAGACATTTTCTTCGATATTATTTATGTACCTCTGTTTTGTTAGTTTGATATTAAAAATATCCTTACCTTACTTTTTTAGAGTAAAAAATAGTTTTGAAATATATGAAATATATATAAGATTTTTTTTCCAAATAGAATAAAAGTATTGTCTAGTAATAAACCAGGATAAATTCTAGATATTGTTTTAAAAAATATATTACCTGGGGGGAATTGGTATCCAATATTGATATAAATTCTTCTTATAAAAAAGCTCACTCATTCACAAAAAGCATGATATTTCAAACACGTCTTATTTATGTTTAATTTTCTTGTAAATGACACAATATTAAAATATTTATAAGAATGTGTTTGTGAGGTGAGTTGCTCGTGAAGAAGTGAATATGACACTGGAGTCAAGTCAATCCTGAGCACGCAGACCTGATGTTCAATTAGTCTAACAGAGGCTCTCAACATATTTTTTAAAATCATTAAGTTTAGATAGTGATGACGTTGGAAATATGGGGAATTGAACTCAGTCTTCCCACTTAGCTAACTATTTTTTTAAATTATGATTTCAATTGATTTTTAAATTATATCCTGACGCCGCCTTTACATTCGATTTCCATTTAAGGGGTAGTCAACTTTGAGAATAACCTAGTACTTGTTTCCCATACCAACTACAAAATGTTGAAAATTATATATCACTATGGAATAATGGTACTTTTAAATAATATTTTACTTGTCTATTAATTGCTGAACATCCAGCTTAAACATTAATTTTTCCAATAATAAATTCCCCATGACGCATTTCTTCGAATTCAGTCCCACATTTATTTAATTATTAGTATATTCGTTTAACCGTGCTGTTAAGATTTAATTGTGGTTTCGATGGCATGCTCAATTTTCAACGGTTTTTTAAATACTTTAACTAACCTATCCTCACAAATACATTTGATAAGTTTTCTCATAACTAATTTAAATAACAATATATTAATTTGATGAACAAATTGAAAAAGATAGTGCCGGCGCCGAATTAATTAACATTGTTAATCATTGTGGTTTCTATAAGGAATCATTCAATTGTAAATAATATAACAACCTTTTTTTAAAATCAAAGGTGTGCATTGAAATCATACAATTTGTTCAATGTTATAATGTTTTGTTGATCTCGTTACAGATGTGTTTCCACTCCGACGAATATTTATTTGTTGGTGTCTGTTTTTGTATTGATTACAATTCTGTTCGAATAAACACACTCATATTTTATTATAAATACGTCTTGTCTATATCACATTACACGGGGTTTTATTTATTTAATAAATTCCCGCATAGTATCTCCAGAACACGTCCTGTCGTCGAATTTGAATCTCAAATGGATATTAATAGCTGAAAAGATTCTCATTTTAATCCTTTGCACTTATGCCGGCCGATGTATTTAAAAATATGATTTATTGACATTATAAGCACTCTAATAAATTACGCTTTTGTTCACAATATCATTTAGTTTATGAGAAATGAAGTCGATATTTCAATGACATCAAAATCAATCAGTTTAATTGCTCTTTGGTGCACAACCCACAAAAAATAATATACTTTAAACCGCTATGTCTATATTTCTTTTTAAAGTTATTGAAATATAAACAAAGCTTATAAGCCAGAGGGTTAATAAAAAAAAACAATCCAGGACATAGAATCCAGGAAGATTTCCTTTCTCCAATACAGTTTTAATTATAACATTAATAAACTAATCTAATTATTATCAATGTGTTAAAACAAGGCCTCGTTAAACGAACATTATTGGGGCGGTGCGGCGCCATTTTGTAATTAAATAGTGAGGGTTATTTATTTTTATTTTACTCATGGGGGCAATTTTGGAGTTAGTAGTTCGTCTATGAGATGAGAGTGTATCTTGTAATTGGTTTATGAGTACCTCGGGCTATAACTACTCAAATACAATTTTTTTATTACGGCTTTTTAAACACAAGGCGTGACTGTTCAACGGGTTGTTTGAATTGCTACTAATTATTATCTGGCAAATATAAATTTTGAAAGAAAAATAAAATATTCAAAACAATTAAAACATAATACATTTCATTCACTTCTAATAAGGAAATTGCTCCCTTTAATAGCTGAATATTATTATTAATGTACAGTGTGATTGAAACTTATAAATGCCCTTAACTTTATCATTAGTTTGTACGTAATAAAAAATATAATAATGTTTTTCCAATGTGTTAAATTAAGATACAAAATCAATTTGTGTGTAGATTCCTATACTATTTTTTATTTCCTACAAAATTTTCGCCTGTATTCAACATAATATTACAATATATCAATAGTACCCGTGCGTATACGAATAGAGCTAATGTACACCAATAGTACTGTAGCATCACACTCACATGCACTCACATACACACACGTATGCACTCGGCGGCACGCACCAACAGTCGCCCTGTTCCATTCGACGCTTCACACAGTACACACGTCTCTCGTGTCCATTCCCTCAACAACTTTTATTTAATATAACAGCCCATAATACCACGTTATATCTGGTGACCCCGACATTGGATTTCGCAATCTTCATCTGATCTGGACACGAATCACCGACGAGGAACAGCAGGAAGTAAGGGTATATGGTTCTCTTCAATTCATCATCAAATAACAAGTAAGACCATTCCTCATCTTTCACATCAAAATCAAAAAAAAAATAATTGTCAAAAAGAAAAAAATTGTGTCGACACATTCCGCAAGTGAAGAATATTAATAATTAATTCTGAAAATATTACAACCGTCATCGAATATTATCATATAATAATTCCGAGAATATTACCACCAACAGTACAATCGCTGAGTCAACACCTATTAAATAAACATTACTGCATTAATCATATTACGGCCACAGGCATATCAGCATACAACATTATAATCATAATTAATACATCAAATATAATAAATTAATACAACAAAAATGAATCACAACATGGAATGGGACATTGACATACTCAACACACCACCCACCAACAACCAACACCATCATCATCAGCAACTGATGGAAGAACCACAACCAACCCCATTGCAACCATCGCTCGAACAACTAGCGATGAATGTCCGGTTAAACGATTTCTGGCCCGAAAATGTCGAACTTTGGTTTGACACTTTCGAAGGAGCTCTAGCTGCATACACGAGGAACCACAAAACTATGTACTCGGTACTAATACCGAAGATACCATACAAATACATAAAATATGTCCACGACATTATGCGGAGCAATGACATAGACAACAGGTACCAGGCTATTAAAGAGCGACTTATAGCCAAATTCAGAGAAACCGACGCAGACAAACTAGAAGCTCTGTTAGCCACCGAGACACTGGGGGACGATTCTCCGTCAGGATTGCTGACACGATTGAAAAATAAAGCAGGGGATTTGGTGTCAGCGGCACTGCTAAAACATATTTGGTTAAAAAGGCTCCCTAACAAGATCACCACTGTGCTAGCCGTCTGCGACAAAGACCTGACAGCCGAAAAACTGTCAGAGATCGCAGACAGGGTGAACGCCTCAGCACAGATGTCGAGTCCGTGCAACTTCATCGCAGAAATCACACCAAACAACAGCGATACAGCCATGGCACGGATGAGACAAGATATGGAGGACCTAAAACAACTGGTCCGGCAGTTGTCCATATCGGTGGCCGATAGAACACGAAGACCTTATGAGCCAAATTTCAGAGATCGCAGCCGACAACGCGGAAACCGTAGCCGACAACGTAGCCGGCAACGCAGCAACTCGCGGCCGACACATGACAACTGTTGGTATCATTTCAAATTCGGCGCCAAGGCAAACAAGTGCCAACAGCCGTGTAAATTCAATGCGGAAAACTAGACGCTGCAGCGACCGCAGAGGTGGACAGCGCTGCAGCCCTTCCAATATCATACCGCCTCACAATGCACGACATTCGCACCAGGAAGGCCTACCTTGTCGACTCCGGAGCAGACATTTCAGTACTGAAAGTAACAGACAGCAAACAACCTGCCACAACAATTACAGCAAGAGCAGCTAACGGAACGCCCATCAAGACTTACGGGACCAAGAGGATAACACTGCACCTCGCTCCCAACGCAATCTATACATGGACGTTCATCATTGCTGATGTCGAGCGCAACATCATCGGGGCCGACCTTCTGAAACATCACCAACTGTTAATAGACCTCAGTGGAAAATGTCTCTTCGACAAACAATTTGGAGTGAAAATACAAGGACAGGTAGACCAAGAACAAATCGAATCCATCAAATTATTGACACCAACGAAGGAATACTTATCGGTCATCAAAAAATTTCCGGAATTGTTTGACGCCGATAGGATAAAAAAACCTTCAAAACATTCGATCCGACATCACATCACCACAACAGGTACACCGGTATACGAGAAAACGAGATCTCTCAATAAAGTGAAGTATGACAAAGCGAAGCAGGAGATCATCAAATTACAACAATTAGGGATTATACGACCATCATCCTCACCCTGGGCATCCCCTATTCACATCGTGGAGAAGAAAGACGGGGGAATACGCATCTGTGGCGACTACAGGCGACTTAACGCTCAAACCGCTCCAGATAGATACCCCATACCACGCCCTTCCGAGGCTCAAAATCATCTCGAAGGAAAAACATTTTCTCCAAAATCGATCTCCAACGGGCTTATCATCAAATACCAATAGCCGAAGAAGATATTCCGAAGACAGCCATCTCAACACCTTTCGGATCTTTCGAATATGTGAAAACGCCATTCGGACTTCGAAACGCAGGACAATCTTTCCAACGCTTCATAAACACCATACTTGGAGATATGGAAGACGTATTTGTCTACTTAGACGACATCTTAATCGCATCAAAGAACGAAGAACAACACCTTAAGTGCATCACAGAACTTTTCTCGAGATTGGACAAATTCGGTTTATCAGTCGCACTCGAAAAATGTCAATTTGGCCTTACTGAAATAGAATTCTTAGGATTTAAAATAACAACAGCAGGTATACAACCAATTTCTGAGAAGATCCGCATCATAGAGGATTTTCCAAAACCACAGACAGTCCTAGAATTAAGAAGATTTTTAGGGATAATTAATTTTTACAGAAAACTTATTCCTAAAGCAGCTCAATTTCAAAAACCACTGAACAAATACCTTACTTCGTCGAAGAAAAGGACAAAACACCAATAGTGTGGGACGATGAAGCCAACGCAGCTTTTCAATTATGCAAAGAAGCGATAGCGAAGGCAACCACACTAGCACACCCATCAGCCGAAGCTACCATGGTCCTGCTTACTGACGCTTCAGGATCCTGTGCGGGAGGAGCACTTCACCAACAAATCGGAAACGTGCTCCAACCAATCGGATTCTACTCCAAAGCTCTATCAGTAACGCAACAAAACTACTCGACCTACGACCGAGAGCTTTTAGCAATATTCTTGTCCATACGCTACTTCAGGGACAGCGTAGAAGGGAGAGAATTGATTGTTAAAACTGACCACAAACCTCTGACTTTCGCACTCAATAAACCACAATCTCCTGCAGATAATCCACGCCGACTCAGACAATTAGACTACATATCGCAATTCACCAACCGAATAGTCTACATTGAAGGCGAAGAGAACACCGTTGCAGACGCACTCAGTCGGATCTCTACAATCAATCTCCCAACTAACTTCGACTTGAAGGACATCGCAAAAACTCAAACAAATGACCCAGAGCTGGAAAATCTCAAACAGCACCCAGCACTACAATTCAAGAAAATAACATCAGCAAACGCTCCAGCATTATGGTACGAAACTTCAACGCAGAAGGCGCGACTTTTCGTACCAGCATCCTGGCGCAGACAAGCTTTTCACCAAGTTCACGACATAGCTCACACTGGCAGCAGATCTACAATTAAAGCCATCAAGGAACGATTTTTCTGGAAAGGTATCAACCAAGACGTAACGAAGTGGGTTAAAAACTGCATCACCTGTCAACGTTCAAAAATCCACCGCCACACTCGCAGTCCTTATGGAAGTTTCATCGAAACCGATCGTTTCGAACACCTCCATATTGACATAGTTGGACCATTACCTATCTGCCAAGACATGTCCTATCTAATAACAATGATTGACAGAGCAACATCCTGGTTCGAAGCCATCCCAGCACAAAACATCACAGCTGACACGGTAATCAAAACACTGCTGAATCACTGGATCGCTAGGTACGGTTCACCTATCACCATCACTAGCGATCAAGGAAGACAATTCGAATCAGAGGTATTCAACAAGTACTGTCAACTTCTTGGCATTGATCACAACCGAACTGTTGCTTATAACCCAAAAGCTAACGGTAAGGTTGAAAGACTGCATAGAACTATCAAAACTAGTCTAATGGCCCAACTCAAAGGCAGTACCAACTGGATAGATGCACTACCAATCGCACTCCTGGGCATCCGGAACGCGGTTAAGGACGGCGATGAATATTCCGCCGCACAAAGAGCATTCGGCATCTCACTTCGATTACCAGGTGACGTAATTTCACCTCAAACATCCAAAAAAACATCAAACGAATCAACCAAAGATCTCATCAGGGCAATGTCAACTTTAAGACCCAAGTTGTCCAGAAATAACACCAGGAAAAAACTCTACAAGCCGGATGAGTTAGACAACTGTGAGCACGTCTTTCTCAGAAGAGCAGTTAAGAAACCACTGGTCCAGCCTTATACAGGACCCCACAAAGTCATTGAAAGAAAAAATAACAACCTCAAAATTGAAGTAAGTGGGACACAAATAATTGTGAACACAGACAGACTGAAACCAGCATTCTTCTTAACTGACGAGTCAGCAGACAGCCCAACTAGGTCAGGCAAAGGCAGCACCAATCTTAAACACTCATCAGCACCTGACTCATCCGACGACTACGTAACTAGATCTGGGAGAGTCAGCAAAAAAGTGCGATTCGCTGACGCAGAATGATGAAGCTCATACATATTATTGTATAGAATCAACTGGACACTTGAGACATCACACATATCATTGTATAGAGTCGTAAAAGTTTCACGGGTTCTTCAAACCCTTGCTCCACTTTTGGGGGACGCATGTAGCATCACACTCACATGCACTCACATACACACACGTATGCACTCGGCGGCACGCACCAACAGTCGCCCTGTTCCATTCGACGCTTCACACAGTACACACGTCTCTCGTGTCCATTCCCTCAACAACTTTTATTTAATATAACATTAAATCTCGTTATATCTTTTATTTAATATAACAGCCCATAATACCACGTTATAGTACTAAGCTCTATTCGTATATCAGCTCAAGAACTACTCACTAACGCTATTTTATTGAAATTTATTGAACATTTTACAATCCAGAGCAAAAAAATTGCACTTAATAATAATCGAATATTTGAACTTTTTTATCTTTACTATCATACTTTAATTTAAATGCATTAGTTGTTCTGCAAATTAATTGATATAACCTCGGAATGGATTTATCTGAAGATATGAGAAAAAAATTATATGTCTATAATAGGAAATGAGATATTTGCAGAAAAACTAAATGTGACCTTTAATATCGCATGACGTAAAAACGATATCACAAGACTTTTTTCCAATCATTTGAACACTAAGTTAAAGGCAAAAAATTCACAAATGCCTTGCATAATCTTATAAGTATACATAATTGTGCAATTGGCACAAACTTCAACATATTAAAATGATTCAATAGTCGAAACAACCACACATCTTCTTATTTATATGTACTTGTATGAACTAATCATGCGTAGTGTTTTAGTTTGTACCCAAAACGCACATCAATCATGTAGTGATGATGACAGGGCATTGTAATGATGATGTCTTTACGATGAATCACCTCATATTGTAATTAGTATGCAAGTGTTGGGTGTTTAGATTTGTCTATTGACAACACTTGATTCATTAACAGAGGTGTAGAAGTATGTGAGGTCATGACACAGTGTCAAAGCACACAACTCCAGTTGTTACTAATATTCATTGATCCAAACTACTTCAATTTGATTTTATTGCTGCGGGCTCTGTCCTAAACTAGATCATCATCAAATCTCATCTATGCATCGAAAACTCTTCATACTTATATATAATACCTGCACATGTCCTTAAAAATGGCTCTATGATCATTTTTACATTGAACTATATACCCAAATATTTAATATGTTAATTATTGTGGAAGAAGACAAACTACAATCTATGGATTTTTTTATTATATTTGTGAGGAGACGATGAAAAATCTTGTACGCAAAACCACGATTGACGGTGTTTGTTAGAATCGATTACTGTTGTGTAGTGTGAGTGCATGTCCAATCAGAATCATTCGCGACATATTTCAATTCTGAAAACATCTTAATGTAACGAATTCGTATTCTGCTTCTAGTATCCCTTCAATAAGAAAATGGAACCAAACACGAGTATCAAACATTCAAGCGCAAGTGTTTGTTTGAACCACATTTGATTGGTAAAAATCGACATAACCTTAAAATTTATGATTGGTCGCCCAGTTAAATGATCAATTTTGACCAATCAAATGCATTTGTGGGTTACAATCAAGCAGACGAGTGAGAAAATAAGTGTTGCCTTTTTAAAACTCATCTGTTTGTAGCGCCATCTTGATATTTATCATCCACTTCCCCGGCCTTCTGATTTCGGTGGTGTCGATTGAGGTAGTTAAAGCATATAAAATTCTCTATGTTGTTTATGCTTAGTTAATGGTTATATTCTTTTATTGGTCATATTTAACATAGCTATGGTATTTTATTGGTCTTTTAATTGTGTGATATATTTTTAATTTGAAAAGACTACATATTTTAATTCTATAATATCACTATTTCGTCTATTAATGAAATTTCGTAGATTATTTCTTCATATACAAATACAACAGATGCCACAAACGAATTTTAATTTTAACAGCATCACTGTTGATATTTATTTACAATTTGTCTGAGCATTTAGTAAATATGTCGAATTTACTTAACACATGAGTATATTAAAGATGTTTTCAATTCAAATTATCTACAATAAATAATATCCATTAGTACTACATATATTTAAAATCTCGTTTATCTTATTATAATTGTACCCACGATACAAAATTTAATTTTAAAGACAACCATAAAAATAATGTAAGAGCAATATTACCTGTCATCAAATAATAAACTAATTATCAAAATACTCGTAGGTTTACAGGTGTGGGTTTTAAGGTACTCAACTTAAAAATAAGAGGTTTGTTTCTACCTACAATTTATTTTCTTCGTAGCTATAAGTATCCTTATTTTTGTTACTTAGTTAATAACACACATTGTATATATTATTACATCTAGTGTAGCTCTTTGTAAAATATTTAAAAGCATAAAATAATCATGTATAATACAAATAATGTCTGTTTCGATTATTGGACATGTAAACGAATAAAATCTAAAGCTCTAGTTTAACAAGGTTATTTACTGTTTGTCGACAGGGCTGTTTAATATGGGTTTCAAATTATATACATTTTATTTTTAATAATTCAAGAAGATCGATAATTTAAATAAGGCTAATAAAGAGATATTTAATGGCTATCTTCCTTGAATATACATAATATCATGATTATAACTCCTAATGATTATGAGAAATTTTTTAAGTAAAAAATTGATATTAATAATTGAATGGGGTAGTTTTTAGACATTTCAGATAGATTTGATATTTTGTCATGAAAAATATATGTACAAATAGCACATATTATTTTTATTTTTCTATATAATATACCTTAAGAAAACTAACTTTTTAATATATATGAATATGATGGGTGAAGAGCTGCGTTGATTAGAGGTCGTGGGTTCGAATACCATTGTCTTCCACCCACTGTAAAATCAATATACTTCTTTAATCTTAGGTTTTCTGATATCCAATGGACTTATCTCTGGTTTAGGATAAATCAGTTCTTCAATACAAATTAATATATAACCTTTGACATCCTTGTTATTCTGGATGAAGCCATATAAAGTGGGTATTATTATTACTGTGGCACGTTTATTTAGATGTTGAATACTATCGAAAATCCCAGCATGAATGCCCATCTATTGTTGAGTTTTGAATACCGTTTATGACACATCGTAAACAATATTAAAATAGCACTTTGAATATTTAAACCAACTTTATTTCGGTTCAATAATAAATCATAGCTATTAAAATAAAAAAGTATATAAACAAGTTTACTTTATTAATACTTTCAAAAAATATATGTATCTATTTACAATTTCAATCACCTCATTGAAATATTTCAATATAAGACTACAAAAACACAATACTTACAAAATATTATTATTTACATTTGAGATTATTTTTAGTGCATGTCCGGAAAAAATAAATTAGGTTGATAAATTCAATTCGCCTCCGGTTTTTTTGTAAATGGCACACAAGGGTATAAAAGGTAGAGAGTATATAATAGTATAAAATTAAACAGAGAATATAAATTAACATCATAATTCAATGAACAAGTCGTTTTCCCGTTGGATAATTTATATTCCTAAACATATGCAACAAAATATATATACCTAAAATAAAATACTGACTATTTAGTTTCTTTGTGAATCGGTCTTCCTTGCAAATCTATTTCGAGACTTGGTATTAGAGGAGGCTTGAAACCGTATTCAATTCTCAATCCCTTTCCTTCGCGATCCGATCTCCTATATTTAAGCCTATTCTCATTATAAATGTTTTCAATATTCCAAGAGCTAACAGAGGATGCTAAAGGCACGGGTCCAATATATGAGTCATATCCTTTATGAATCGGCGAATGATTGTTGATATTTGAAATTGCAGATAAAATAGTGGATTGACCGTATGATGATGGAGGTCTCCTAAAGTAAGAATCGGCGATTGCGGCATATTTTTGTTGCTTCAAATGTGCTTGTTCCTGTTGATGATTCTGATTTGCAATATACTGATTGAGATTGTAAAGGTAGTTCACATTATACAGTGTATTGATTCCCGTCGGCACTTGAGATAATAGCTGAGTATTTTGATTGTTATGGGCAGAATATGCGTAATTAGGTGTATTTACATGATAAGGAACTTTAAAAGCAATCGGCACATGAATCGGTCTTTCGATGATCTTTTCTACTGGATAAGGTACTTTAACTTCCACCGGTACATGGACTTTTTTCTCCACAATTTTTTCTACCGTTACTGGATAAGGCACTTGCTTTTCAACGGGATATGGTTTATCAATATACCTGGTAACTTCATAAGGTTTTTCGACTATTTTCTCGACTATCTTTTCCACGGGATACGGAACTTTAACTTCAACGGGAACCTTTTTCTCTACAATTTTTTCTACTTGGACAGGATAGGGGACATTTTTCTGTACCACCCTCTCTACGGGATAACTATGATGAATATGAATTGGGACAGGTACAGGATGAGGCACCTTCACTTCTACAGGATATGGTTTGTTGACAAATTTAGTTACCTCAACAGGTTTCTCTACAATCTTCTCAACTCGGACAGGATATAATAAATGTGAATTAGAGAGTGAGTTTTGAATAGGCACTTGGAATATTTGTGATACTAAGTTTTGTTGCTTTGATTTGGACTGTTGTTGTTCCAGCGGATTATACAATGGAATATTTTGGAAATATTGATTTTGGCTACTTGATTGTTGTAATTGATTGTTATGATTTAAGAGATTTATGTGAACTGGTCCATTGATTGGTGACGGTGTAGAAAATTGAATTGTACCAACAGCAACATTTGAAGTACCTGTACTTTGAATAATGTTTTCATTGTTCTTATTTATTTGTGTTTGAATAGATTCCTGTTTAACAACTTCATCTTCGAGCTCCTGTTCCTGTTGAGCCAATTCTTGTGCAACCAATTGTTCTTGTTGACCCTGTGGATGGATCAATATTTGTTGAGCTCCTAATTGATAAAGTTGGTTATTAGCATTCTCTTGTATCTTTTTTGACGACTGAAGAGCATCGACGTGTTGATTTTGTTGCTGGTTTCCTAATTCAAGTTGCTGAATGTTAATAGATTGCGATTTTGTTTGCTGACTTACTTGACCACTAGATTGGAAAGTTTGTGCGTTCTGATTGTTTATGTTTGAAGTTTGTTGATTGGCAAGAATATTTTGAAGTCCTAGTTGAGGTTGTAGATTGATTGAAAGTTGACCGTTCAGTGTATTAGCTAAACCTTGAACCAAGTGTTGTTGATTATTAATCACATTTGTTGTAAACTGGGAATTAGAGTTGACAGCTTGTTGCAATAATGTACTTGCATCGTTATTAAAAACATTTTTTATCAACTTATTTGTGCTCAATGAATTGATGCTTCCTATGTTTTGTGAGACATCTCTCTGGGTGTTTGTGTTTTGAGAACTAGATGATGATGACTCCTGTTCAATCGTTGATTGTGTAGAGCTTTGTACAACTACTTGTTCAGGAAGCGATGATCTAAAATGTTCAATTGTAGATCTAACTCCGTTGTCATTTTCAAAACCATTATTGATCTGATCTGTTAGAATATCGGGGCAATTGAGTAATTCAACATTATTAGAATTGACAAGGCGAAGTCCAGCAGTTAGAGGTGCCAAGAATTTCTGGCTAACAGGTCTTGGTGTTACTATTATGGTGGTTGCTGTAGGATTTTCTGAATGGCCATTCAAAAAAGTATTGCTTCCACTCGAGATTGTTTCGAGTGTATTTTGGGTCGTTGAATAAATACTAGAATCTAATGAATTACTTTGAGTTGAAGACGAATCAAAGATCTTTGGTGTGCTTTCTTCTCCGCCATAATCTGCGACAACTATTGGTTTGGTAAATCCTGTTATATCATCTTCATGCTGAGTTTCAATATCGACAATACCTGCTCCTATGGGTCTTCTAAAATTAGGATTTTGAACTCTGCCATACGATCCTTTAACGCTGATACTATTTTTCAATCGACTATTATCGAATGTATTATAATCGACTGCAACATTATTTCTTCCTTCTTGGGTGGAAGAGTCTGTTCTGAGTTCTTGACTAACCATGATATCAGTTTCAGCAGCTCCATTGATGTTCAATAAATCTTCATTTGAGACTAAATTTTTTGTAGATGAAACCAACTTAGAATATGAATCCTTGTCGTCCTCTTGAGAGGAATACAGAATCGGTGTTGCCGTAGTTGATACAAATTTTTTAGTTGATGTGCGTGAATTTTCTTCATAATCAGATATTTTACTACCGAATTCTCTATTGGCTTGTAAACGTAATGTAGTATCAGTATCAAAACTTGTCACGTCGGCATTTATAGTCTCTGATATTAAACTTTGAGGTTGAGGAAGCTTTTCTGATTGGCTCACAAAAATTCCAGAATTACCTAAACGATTTCCATTATCTCTGCCGAGATTTACTTGAATGGATGATCGAGAATCTTTATCTTGAACTTCAGATGCATATTGAGTGGCACCAGAAGATGACTGGCTAACACTTTGTTTTCCCCGACTTGTATCAATTTCCTTGACCACCGGTTGCAAAATGGTATTCTGAGACAGGGTTTTCTTAAGAGATTTTTCAATGAAAATCGGTGCCGTATTTGTTGGTTCTGGGTAAACTAACGAAGGTTGTTCTAATGGTTTCATCAAGTGTAATGTTTTAATTCCATTTTGGTTATCGTGATGAATGAAACCATTGACTGATGTTCCCGCGGGAAGGATTGTTCCAGCCAAAAGTGGCACTAACGGTGTTGTGCCCTGAAATCGATTGTCAAAATTATTAAAAAAAAAATTGTATTCTATTTAGTTTTTTTTCTTACTTTTGAATTATAATCCAATTTCTGGACTGCTTCTGCGCCCAAAGCAAACTTAGTACTCGACGACGAATGAGGAGTACGTGAACTATATCTCACAAGAGGATGAAATCCCCAATCGTCTACCAAATATTGCACTTCCTGTTCGGAAGATTCCTGTAAAATGTTTAATATAGGTTTAAAAAAATTTAACAAATACATATTCATACGTCACCTTTGGTAAATCAACGGAAAATCTTCCCTGTGTATGTTCACCCTGCCTTTGTTCTACGTGAGTCTGAGAAGCTCCCGAATCATCATCCACCGTATATTGATAACCGTAATTAGGAGGATGCTGAAAATAAAAAATAATAAATCTAAATTGACAGAAAGAGACGTTTCATGATTGTATAATTGGATTTACCGGATCTACTTCTTTGGGTTTTTCGACATATCCTGGTGGTTTGACAGCATCGATTGCACCAAAAACTATCATTACCAATAAAAGCCGCATGGAAAAGGCCTGAAATTAAAATAAATTAAATTAAAAACCTTCGCAATTTCCTGCAAAACGCTTTCTTTTTCTTTGTCTTCCTCGAACACTTCGTTCGACTTATTAGTAGTAATTGCTTTGAGTGCTAATCAAAATAACTCCACTCTGATCGGGATTAAATAGAAGCCTGTTTTGATATTGCATTGCGAAAACATCGGATATATCTTATTGGACTACTTGCACCAGATTAATTTTAAAAGCTTGAATACATCCTCAATTGATAGAAACGTTATCTTGTTGATAAAATGATAACATCGCTTGATTTCCTCCGGATTTAATAATTTAAATAATATTACGATATATATATATCAATATAATAATGGTGTTTCTTTGTCGTATTTCCGAATCAGTTTTTATTAAAATCGAGGTTTATTAACGAATACCTTCTTCTGTCGAAACCTACATTGGTAATTAAAATTGAATTATTTTATGCAAATTAAATTACGAGCGGTTCGGCTTAAATGAATTTTACTTTTTATTGACCTAGAACTGTTTTCAATAGTGTCCGGTACAAGTATCCGGTAATCTGTAACCGGTCGGACATCTCGTCTTCCCGAACTGCTTTCAACACTCCCTTTTAAGATTTGCATGTTTTCTAATAGTACAAAATACCAGCGTAATAGCTCAGGGGATAAGAAGCGTGACTGCAAATACTATGGTCATGGGTTCAAATCGCGCTCAAGTCAAGAATTTTTTAATTGATTTGATTGGTTATTACGACTGGGAGATCGGGAATTATATTAATAAAATCCCGATCGATCGTCTTGATCCAGATTTACTCTGATTTTCTGGATTTTAAGGTAAATACTGAGGCGTTTATTAAGTCGGGCAGAGCCGCTCTTTTGATTACCTATGTAACTAGTAATAGTTAAGATCACTGACAGATAATTAATTAACACGTTGTTGTGTATAAAAAAAGCCTGTAGAATAAAGTTGTAGGTTCTCTGGTATTCCAGACGACTGTTATCTCTTAATAATAAAAAAAAGTAAAACAAATTTGTAAGTAATTGGATGATAATTCAACTCGCAAAATGTATATATTTTCGATATACATCAACATCGATATATATATATATATATATATATATATATATATATATATATATATATATATATATATATATATATATAAAATTTATTATTGTAGTCATTATTATAGTTTAATATTACATATCATAATATAATATAATATACTTGGCGCCATAGTGGTGATCCAGTAGCCCAGTGGGTTAATAGTCATACTGGGTCAATACTGGTGCTCTAGTCATTCTTACTTTCCCTCGTATGAACTTTATCATTAATCAAAAGATCCATTTCCAAACTATTTACACGTGTATTGACGATAGAATTTATGATCGGTAACCATTATTAATTTAATCATAAATGCGACACTTAACATATTTTCCATCAATATTGACATCTCCGAAAATACGAAACACAAATTATATGAAAAAATTTATGATTTTTTAAATGATATCAAATTATTGCCATTAAAATCATAAATCAAATATCACAGATTTGAATATACAAATACAGACGAACTAATATAGAGAAACATTGTTATAATCAAACCTAATCCTACTGTATTTATAAGAGTTATTCTTCTATTTTTATTTATTAATCTTGTTACATCCGTAATGGATATTTGTAACTTTAACCTATAAAATCAAAATATTACATCTCAAAAAAATAAATGTACGTATATACATTAAATTTCATTCAAACTGTGTTTTTATGTAGTAATTTATTATTTTCTCATCAATTTTATATTTAATAAATATTTTTATATAACAATCACATATTGGGACACGGTTAAAATCACGATCATCAATAGTTATCCATAATAACTATTTACATTTGTTCATGTATGAAGAGTCTGAAGCCAAATAATACAGTATTCCGTTTTCCTATATAATTAATTATCGTAAAAAAAAATACACGCCTGGCCTAATAAACGATTGTTGTTGGAAAAGTGCATCAAAATCTCATTATTCAGATCACAACGAACACTTTTCGGTAAGTAAGTTAATTTTGTCAGATGTAGGGTGAGTCCAAATAAATGATGGGAAACAGACACGTCTTTTATGTGCTCGAGATTACAAACAACAACAAAATACCACTTTTGTTACTCTTTACAAACATTCTCTCACGATTTCGTTTACGCCGAAATGGTAAGCGATTTTGCGGGGATTTGCATTGAAAAAAAAACAACAATATCTTTGGGGTGATTCAAAAGCTTCCGTTCCAAGCGTATAAAATAATAAATTAGGATATTGTGTTTTTGCCTCCGATCCAACATTTTGTGGTTTACTTTTGCATTAAATAGATATTAGAAATGCTTTCAACGGTATTTGAGTCCACTATTACGATATTTAGTACTGACAAAAGACGTGGAGAGTGTATCCAATGGATTAGATTTGAATCGTAGGAAAAACAGAAAGCACTTCATACTAAAAAAACCTCTTGTGTCGTTGATCAAAGCATTTGAATGAAATATTTTAAAAGCACACACGCGGAATTAATGGTAAAAAAATAAATAAAGATCACCTTGATTTAAGTATAAATTTATATATTTATATAATGCTAAACAATTTTAATATGTAGCTATGTTGAAATAATTGTATCCAATTGTCATCAAAAGTCTTTCTTTTAGTAGACTGAATTATATCAAAAGTTTATTTATTAGTTCGACACATTATAAAGTGGCGTAGACGTCCAATGTTCAATCAAGTAACATAAATAATCGTATTGGTAAATATTTTCTAAAACTATATTTAAGTTACAATACATGTAAATATAAAAAAATGGCGGCTTTGACATCTGCAAAAAGACACATTATCTCAAAACATAAAGTTTCCATGTAAAGCTTAAAATATATAGTTGTATTTTTTATGAACAATGAAACACGTTAAAAGAATTTAAAAAAAACCTATTCACGCTTAACTCTTCGACTGCTCATTTAATTATCCAATTAATTTAACCTCAAGTATATAATAATAGTGGCTAATTGTTGTTCAATTATCAATAAGTGACCATTATTTCCCCATCGGTAAAGAAGTCTGTTTCTTCCTAGACATGCGGCATTCGTATAAATCACGCATATGGAATACATATAAAAACGAAAGGGCTTCGATTGTTTATAAATATATAATAAATAAGTGTATATTGAGTGTGAATATACAGAAGCAGGTCGTCAGTTTCGGAAAGGCGATCCGGATGACACGATTTCTCCGGTGTCTTGTATCGCACACGATTATAATTAATTGATAGCAAATATACCATTTCATCACCACAATCCATATTGCAGATTATTGAAATACTTATTAAAAATAGTCACGGAATGACCAGATCTTATACTACAAACATATATTATTCATATTCAAACAAATTTCACGCATTTAGATTTTGCAGGTCTTTAGTAAATAATATTATTAAATTTTGTGAAGTCAAACACACATCAATGTAGCTGGTTATATCAAAGAAAAATTCATACTAAAAAGACAAGCGTTTTCCCTAGCATCATAAGACAAGTGTTAATTATCATATATCGATGGTTAAGAACAAAAAGATGTAGTTTTAATATGCATTATATTTAAAATAAAATAAACAAAACCTTTTATTGAAAATTATAAAATTCAACAAATTCTCAAAACACACTTTAATCTTAGACTTAACATTCAAATTTAACTGTAAAATTGTAGGGAAAATAATATTTAAAAAATCAAATGGTTGTGTGGTGAAAATTTCCTAAATTGTTAAGCAGAACAAATGGCTATTTATGGTTATTAATCGTGTAAATTGGATAAAAGCCTATCTTTTACAACTTTTTACTAACCGCATAATAATTTTATGTTATGTTAATCTAGTCTGATATTTTAGTCCTAGGATAGCATATGGAAAAAAAAAAAAAATAATCGACACATTACTGAAAATGAATAATCCCAAAGAGTGTATGAATGTTCAAACAGAGGAAACCTATATAACTTCACCATAAACAATTATAATATACCTATGGTATAAATTTTGTTACCTTAACTCGTGCCATATTGTTGAAAGGGGGCTGTTGTTGTTTTTATGATAAATCTTGATCACTTCTCAAACTGCATTCGTCTACTTGTTCCTTATTGCATTTACACAAACAAGCACTTCTATTTTATACCAAGAATATTTCCTATCTGAAACAAGTAATAAAATAAACATGAACGGGTGATTCAATAATATAAAAATAAAGCTCTTTATACAAGTAGACTTTCGATTCATTTTTTTTTATTTTGAAATGATTTTTCCCGTAGTTTTTCAGTATGAATTAATTTGATAACAGTTTGAGTTTCCTCTAAGATACATATTATTTTGTATAAAATTGATGCCTTATCTCTCTTTAAAATATTAACACTGATTAAAAATCCATTC
The DNA here is from genome assembly GCA_022606485.1 of Agraylea sexmaculata. Taxonomy (NCBI): domain Eukaryota; kingdom Metazoa; phylum Arthropoda; class Insecta; order Trichoptera; family Hydroptilidae; genus Agraylea; species Agraylea sexmaculata. Next base: position 3,931 of record JAGTTH010004103.1, on the reverse strand, counting down.
TACATAAGTAATATATTATGTGTATTTTATCAAATTTCTTAGACATTCTTCTATAAGATTACTATCCCAAAAATCTTTATTTATTTTTAATTTTAATGATTAAAAATAAACCGTAGAATTTGAATACTAAAAAAAGTGTTTTGCGATTAATAATTTAAAATGTTACGATTAATTTAATAACATTCATAAATAGGTTTGGGAAAAATATATCTAATCGAAATTATATTCGATTTTCAAAGTTAATGCTTTTATTTACAGTATTACAGTTTATTTACAGTATTTTTTTTCATCTAGAATAAACAAACTCAAACTCAAATAAATTTACTGTTCATAATTGAATGAAAATCATATTATATTATAATCAAAATCAAGAAAAAAAAATTTTCAACCTTCATTTTGTAAATAAATATAATAAACACGATAATTTAAAATTTGACTAATTATCATAAACTATTATTTAGTAGACCGCCAATATAGGTGATATAAAAATATAAATGCAATTTATCAAATATATGAGCATGTCAAGTAGGTATTCTAGTTGTAATTAATGAGTGGTCAACGACCAGTGCGAGTGAAACACATGTAGGTATAGAATAAACTTCTTATATATTTTTCACTTTTAAAAGTGCCACACATATTCTTAGAGAGAAAAAGTAACTAAGTACTTGAATAGTGGTCATAGTGGAGATGGAGAGTAGTAATAGTCGTATGTGTAACCGGTTCCACAATGAAATCAGACTATATTTGTTCACTTGCCATTGCTGCAGATATTTTCAACCATGGACCCTTAATTATTAACTAATACAAATAAATAACGATTGGACAATTATCATCATTTGATTTATGCATCTTGGATCAAAAGCACGCCATACTAATCTCGAATGTAAGTGAACAGTAAAGTTTTATATGTTTTGTTCTTATGAGAAATATAAAACATCCACTGGATCCCTACACAATTAACATCTACTCTAATTTAATCTTATTATTTATTTCCATTGCCACATGATAAAATTCGTCTATCGACAGTACTGTCGTGTTATTTAATTTGTATGAAATCTTGCACACCCCTGAACAAAATACCTCTTATAAAAAAACACTGATCTCAATTTTCGAATTGTTGAATGAAAGTGCAAGCTGTTACTTGAAAATAACTCGAATAATTCGTGAGTGGCCTCCGTTTTTATTGTCGACATTATTGATCTTTTCACCATAATACACACGAGATTAACATCGAAATCCACTTAAGCTGATCTACAAATTAAAAACAACAAATAGGACATTTATTGGAAAAACACACGTGTATATTTTTTCACTTAAATGTAACGTGTATTTAAAATAACGTTGATAGATAATTATCAGCAGCGTGTAATGTTGAATAATAAATGTTTTGCGAATCATCAAACAATGATGTGTATAAATTTCAAATCATGATTGGCGATTATCAAACAATCTGTAGGTATAATTTAATCATAGTGGATTTTATAATAATAACATCTAGCAATTAATCAAATCACACATTAATTATCATTATCATTGAGAATACTAGCAATAAAACGTCACAATTTCTTTCTTAATCGACAATACAAGGCAAATTCTACGCTTAGTATTTATATGGGACTTTATACTAGATATTGTTATTTGGGTTTAATTATTTATTTATTCAATTTTTAATATCCAGAAAATCAGAATAATATCGTATTGTATCGAGATGATTGATCAAGATAATATTAAATTATTCCCAGTAGCAATAAATGATTATATTTGTAATTTGGACAGGATTTGAACCCATTAATTATTAAGGTGCATTGTATATGTAAATTTTATAAAGCAATTGACGTATTATTCAAATTAATACAATAAGAATATACCGGCTGAACAAATCGTGTATTAAATTATAATAACACTTAAAATGAAGATATTTCACCCCCTTGTTTGAAAAATAATCATCAATCAAAAAGGTTACTTAAATAATTTTTATGTTTTAAAAAGCCAAATAGGGAAGGAAGGTAAGTATGTTATATCTTGCTCAAAAATAAAGATAGTATTTACACTATCAATAACTAACAATAAAAATATATTTGAACTTATGTCCCCAATTTATATTTAAACCATCAGAATACTCTCTAATATTTTTTATTTTATCATGTCTTGTATTATAGATGTTGAAGTAAGTGTTACCTGTAATAATAATGATCCAGGTGGTATATATTCAATATGTTATCACTTATAAAACACGATATTTGACAGAGTATGGTAAAGGAGAGCAGTTGTCTGTTTGAAGGTTGTAAACGTACTGAGCTGAAGAGCTACTGCTTCTTATGGGAAAGCTGCCTTCTCTTATCATCACCACCACTATCCATTATCGCCTTCCTCATTTTTACACGAAAATATTACTAAGCCATCAATCATCGCTCCATTTCAGTAGTGGTCAATTTTAATCTATCAGTCAAAAATTAAATATTTTTTACTGTGTATAAATTCATCATTATGTATTTTTATAATTTAATTACCTATAAATTAAATTACTAGAATGATGTAATAATTTAGTAACTAAAATGTCCTTAATTAATCACTGAACACTTGCATTTATTTATTAAATTATACGATATTTACTACTAATGCGTATAAGGAAAATTAGGTATGATGGTAAAGCGGCCGAGTACTAAGTGAAAGATTATGGGTTCAAAGCATATGATTGCGTGTGTATTACCTAGCTAATATTATAAGATTACTTGTATATTATTTTCGCTATATTTATTATTATAAATAATTACTGAAAAACATGCTTATAATAAAAATATTCACCAGTTTTATCGGTAAGATTCATACATAGATGAAAGTAATTGTTAAAAAGTAAGCATGGTAAAATATTATTTTAGTTAGTTATCCATAATAAGGATTGGCAGATATTAATTGGTGTAAGGATATTTCAAAAGAAGATCCGATAATATTTTTTGTCATATAACGCATCGAAAACGTAAAGTAAAATAAGGAAGGTTCTTATCATAAATCGAGAGTAAAATAAAATGTTTTAAATAATTAAAAGAGAAATGACTTTTATTTTAAATACTGAGTTGAACAATCTTTAAATTTAATAAATATGTTGTAGTCCATTATAAGAATTATATTTGAGGGAAAAATGTGCAGTTGCTTAAAGTAGGTATTAATATCAATAATTGAAATATTTATAAAATACCAACATTTTATTTTAGCGGGTTTTATTTCCCTTTCTAACCATGCGTTGAACTCTAATTATAATGTTTGTAATAAAAACTTTTTGATTAATCAATAATGTTTCTTTGATGATATATTTATGTTATATCTATATCGATATGAAATTATAAAATAAACGTGTTGACCATTAAGATTCCCTTATTTTTAAAATAAACGATAAAAAAACATTATCAACAAGTTATTGGTTTTTAATACCCATTGATGTAATATTTAAAAGATATACCGAAATATTTATTTATTGTTAATTTCCCTCCTGACTTTACCATTAGAACAGTCATATATGATATATTAATTAAATGTATAGTTTAGTAAAAAAAAACTATCGTTAACTATGAAAGAAGACAAATTTGTTTGCGCTATGGAATTCACATAACATATTCTGACAAAAATTGCATTATTTTCAATGCTAAAACCAGTGAAATTGAGCATGTAATTTTAAATTGTCGATCGATGATCATTGTGGTTATTTCAGAATTACCACGATCGACTATTGTATTGAATAATAAATGGTAACAGCTAAATTTATGCATATCTAAAGAAAGCGACTACGTAACCGATCAAAATTACAAACAATACATCCACTCTCTTAATTTCACCGAATACTGTGGCTCCTCGGTCATCCAGAAATGCTAATTGTCCAAAAAAATAATAACAAAACGAAAAGAAAAGGCGTCGGCCGAGTCGCTAATGTCTGAGA